>JAAGAY010043375.1:0-38152 GCA_011801015.1 Ardeotis arabs
TTTTTTTTTTTTTTTTTTTGTCCCCATTAGGGCAGCGTGATGACAGCACTCAACTTCTGCCACAGCCCAGAGAAAACCAGCACCTCACAAACTTCATCAGACACTGGCCAGGCCGATCATCACCTGAACTTGGCCATGGGCACAGAAATTGCAGACTGGGGAGTGGCTAAACAGAGGGGTGAGGACATTTCCTGAAGCTGCTCCTCTGGGAAAGCCCCAGCCCGGGATGGGTGGCAAAATGAGAAGGGCAATGGGTGCGTGCGTTGGGTCAGTAACGAGGATGGCGAATTTCCAAGATTACTCATGACTGGGCACTGATACCCTGTATGGAGAAGGGTTTTGGTAACAGCAGCGTGTTTTTCCCTTCCAGTGCTGCCCCAATTGCTGATTGCTGGGGAGGAAAGACAGGCTGGAGATGCCACCTCACCAATGTGCCTACTGCTCCACGGTGAACTTGCAGTTAGAAAAAACAATGTATTTCTCCCAGACACAAACTTAGAAGCCTGTCGCTTTTTCTCTTTGCCTTTTTCATTTTCCCCTTTTTTCCTCCTCTTTTCCTCTCTTCCTTTTTTCCTCCTTTCCCTCCTTTTTTCCGTTTCCCTCTTTTCCTTTTTTCTTACTTTTTCCTTTTTTCTTTTCATTTTCCCTTTTGTTTTCCTTTTTTCTCATCCTCTTTCTCTCCACTTACTCTTACTCCTCCTCCTTCTCCTCTTTTTTCCCTTTATTCCCCCTTTTGCTTTTTCTTTCTCTTTTTTTTTCCCCCTAGAACACAGTGGGGATAGAGGCACCATCTCCCCTGTAGGGAAGGTGGTGGTTTGGGACCAGCCCTGCTCATCTTGATTGCGAAGGAGCTGCTCCAACCTCTCCTGCTGGGCAGGTCCCCACCAGCCTCTGGTTTTTGGGGGAAATCACCTGGTTTGCTCACAGGGCTTTTCCACCTTGGGAGCAGCCCTCAGTCAGTCCCTATGGGTTTTTGCTCTCACCATGGGATGTGCAGGAGCCAGATCCCTCCAGCAGCCGAGCAACTTGTCCAGAGGAAATGGGACTAAAATATGCTTGTTGCTAATTAATCAGCTGAAGAAACAACCAGTATTGATGCAGGAGACTGATTGATGTCTCTCTGCGCTGCCCCGGCATCCTGCTGATGGTGCATCTCCACAAAGGTTGGGCCAGCTAAAAAAGAGGTAAAATATCAGTTTAGTTAAAAAATAGTAAAAAACAGTTAAAAAAAAATTAAAATAACTCCACAGAGCCCTAAGTTGATTTCCAGCTGCAGCCAATGAAGGGCTCCTTGCCTGAGTTTCTTGAGCTGAAAACCACGCAGCCGCTGTGGGCTGGCCGGGGTGACGGCTCCTCCATCCCTCTCGCCGCCAGCTGAACCATGTCTCAGGCACTGCTAAACCCACCTCGGTGGCTCTCACTTTCTTTTTTTCTTGCAAGCAGCTTTCCTTTCCAGATGCAGACCTGCAGGGCAGTGGCTGCCACGAGCCCTTATGCTGAAGCAGCAAGAAAAGTCACCCTGATTTAAAAAAAAAAAAAAAAAGAAAAAAAAGATTTTTTTTTTTTCCTGCTTTGCCAGTCACCTGAAGTGGCCTAGCAAGGTGTTGAGGAGATGCTCGGTCCAGCGGCGGGATGTGGTTGACAAGCCGCACATCCACCTCACAGGAGAATTGCATGGCCAAAAAAATAGTGCCAACACCTGAGGCTGCCCTCATGGGCTAAACAAGATGTTGCAACTTGGGTGTTAAACTTGGCCTTCTTGGCAGTCTTTATTTTATTTTATTTGAGCAATACTGGTTTTCAGCCGGATCTCTCCTTTCCGGCTGTGGTGGAAGCCAGCTGCTGCTGTTGGTGCAACCGGTTGTGCTGCTTTGGGGAGCGGGAACATCCTTTGAGGCAATGTGGGGGGGTCAGAAGTGGGTCAGGACCAGCAGCTTTTGTTTTACAGATGTGGCAGTGGGTTTAACCAAGCTTCCCACAGCTCAGGTGTGGGAAAGACAGGAACAAAACTTTGGGTTTATGCAGGTAACTGGCCTGTGCATCTGTCTGGGATAAACCGTACTGTGAAACATGGCAAGGCCGTGATCAAGTGGGGACAGAAATGGGGGTGCTGAGCAGGGTTTGACTGCAAGGGTGAAGACTTTGCTGCCCTAAGCAATGCAGGGATGGGGGCTGCAGGAGCCGTGGGCCAGCCCAGTTTTTGAGCCGGTGCTGAGCTGGCCGGTGGGGTTGGAGGCACATCTCCCACCGCTGGGGCCCGTCTGCTGGGAAATGCCCACCTGGCACTTGCTCTCTCGGCATGCAGCAGTATTCGTTTCCATCTCACCTCACAACCAGGTCAAAATTCAGAAGCTTATGGTCTTTCAAGCCAGGATGGGCTTTAAGTGCCCCCCCCCCCTCCCCTCAGGTACTGTCCGCAGGTGAAAGCTTGAAACTCTGCCCTGCCAGCGTAGGTCCCTCTGCTTACCAGGTACCTGAAGAGAGGGAGAGACTCGCTCACTTCATACAATTTGTGATCATCTTCAAAACCTTTTATACTGTTTTACAGAGAGACAGGCATAGGCACATCTGGATTCTACATCTGGACACACACACGTCTGGATACACACACATCTGGACACAAACATCCTGGGTCTAAGGGCTATGGAATGGGATCCATGCAGACATGAAGTACCCCGTTGCACATGGATCCTATAGCTTTCTCCCATTGAGAAATAACGGTGTCGATGGACTCCCAGGTCAGGAGGAAGAAGGAATAAGTACCCTGAAGGCATCAAAAAGCCCAGAGAAAAATCGCTTTGGCCCTCCTATGCTACACATCTTCTTACACAAATCTTGCAGGCGTGCCATTTACGCTATTAGCCTGTAGGAATCCCACAAAAGGTGAAGTATAGAGTAGACATCAGCTGTGTTAATAGTGTTACATCACTCAGGTAAAACACTCACCATGATAAACTGGAGTGTGATGGCATCACTCACTTAGAACATCCCTGAGCACAGTCCAGAGGATTAGCAGCCAAATCAATGAAAAACAACCAGTGAGCAAGGAAAGCCAACTCCGTATTTAAGGAAAACATCAGCTCCTGAGAAATCCCTCACCTTTAATTGTATCTAAGAGCATAATTGCATCTTTGGCCCCAACAGACCTAAAAGCAATCCGCCTAACGAGTGACACAAAGGAATGGGAATTAAACTGGTGCTTATCTCTGGTAACTAAATACAGGGCTCCCATTCTACATAGTGTATGTATAAATAATAGAGCAGCCTGACACCATCGCCTCACTCGGAGGGACAGAGCCATTAAGATGGGTATCCAGGACACATCCCCTGGTATCTGGCTGGGTGCCTTGCTGAGCTCTAAAGAATAACGCAACTTTTGAAACCTGTTAAAAAAAAACCTTATCATTGATGTTGCCATTTTTCCTAAAAAATATTCTCAACTTCGTTAAAAATGTTCTTGTTTTTTTTTCAGCTGCCACCCATTTTACCCTTTTTTTTTTGGACCATAGCTATTTCTAGTTAGCAAGGTGATGAGTGAACTCCTAATTTCTTGTCCTCCTTGAGCTCTTCCTGTTCACTTTTGGTGTGTAAGAGAATAATGAGTACGCAACAGAAGAAATGAAAGTGTTCCGTTACTTTGATTTTCTAAGAAAGGAAATAAAAATAACTACTGCCCAGCGTGATCTTCCCTCTCTCTTTATGCAGCAAAGCAATCGCTAGAGGGAGGTAGACAGTAAATTTATCTCTTCTGAGCTCTCAGCCCGTTTATGTTGCCTTATAAATGACAGCAGAACAGTTCTAAGTAGGAGAACCCGTGACATCATGCTGCCCAGGGCGGAAATCTGAGCACTTGATGAAATTAGCTTAATTTTGGTGACTCTCCCTTTGATGACTGTGCCCGCACCGGCAGTCCCCTCCAGCGGCTGCAGCCAGCTCAGGTCCCTCAGCATCTTCAGACCTAACCAGCTGCCGAGGGTCATGTTGGGTCCATCTGCTCATCCTGGGAGAGGTTCAACCCCATCCCAAGAAACTGGGAGTGCAGGAGCTGGTAGAGAGGATGTGACCCACAATTCAGGATTTTTGGCCTTGTGGTGAAGTTTGTCTGTGCAGCTCAGCACAGACCAGCAGGAAGATGCCCACCAGCTCTCCTCCAAAAGATACTTTTGGGCCCCAAATAAATACGAAAATCAGCAACCAGAGCACAACAGTTTAGTCAAAAAGGCCAAACATCCTACTGGATAATTTATGTTTTTATGGAAATACTCATGATAAAACTCAAGAAAACAGCTACCAAACTAACAGGAAAAAAAAAAAACCCACTACATGTTAAAATTCCTCATTCAAATACTTATATATTGTCCAATTAAAAATAAACTCAGCCTTACAACTTATTTCACCATCTCCACTCTACCACCTGCTAAGCTAAAATCAAGCAAACGCGCCTGTTCTCCTCACAAACCAAATGATGCTTTAGGGACGTCCCCACTTCGCAACAGGGCATCCAGCCAGTCTGCATATCTTGCAGGGTTTACACCGTGGTGACACAATCCCGTTTGATGTTCATGAGAGCAAACCCCGTCTACATGGTAAGCGTGGAGCGGAGTTTGCAGGTCAGCAAGAGGGAGTTTGGGGTCCCTTTGGACACGTGCAGTTACAGACACATGGCCATGGGAGGAGAAGGTTTGTGCTGCTGGAAGGATCACAGCCTCTTGCTGGCCTTCTGGCCATTGGGACTGCACACAAGATGGGTGGAAAAGCTTAAAAATTGGGAGCTGGGATGTGGTCGCTCACAACAATGCCACTGCAAACCCTGGGTGACTGGGAAGGTCTGACCCATGTTTCAACCCATGAAAAAAAAGGATATATTTGTCCCTGGACATCCATCAGCCTGTCAAGCTGTTATGACTTAGAAGGAAAAAAGGATTTTTAAGTTTTATTTTGCTAAATGATGATTGACATTTTAAAAGGAATATTGTCAGAGCGGCATGTCAAACAGCCTAATTATCTTATCTGCCTGGCCCCTAATGACAAGTTAGACTATTACAGCTGAAAGAATTTTAAGCATCTAATAATTTACACATCACCACCTGGGCTATTTGTTTTCCACACTTCACTCAGTGTGGATGAGCAGAGGAGCTGCTTGGGTTTCAAGGCGGTTTCACCTGTTTCAATCAGTCCTGCATTAGGATGGTGCTGCCCTGGGGGAAATCACAGCCATCAGCAGAGGTCGGTTAAAATGTTGTGATGTTATGAGGACTTTTACATTAGGGCTTTTTTTTTTGCCCCAGAGTAATTGATTTTTTTTTTTTTTAAGAGAACAAGGAACTTGTGCTGTGCTTCTGGGTCAGGTTGGGGTATCAGCATCACTTTGACTCCAGTTTATAGCATTATGGACGGATGATGGCTTCTCACCAAAACACCCAGGAAAGGAGGAATACTGGATGGAGAATTGAAAGAGCAGATCTGTCCCTAACGAGTGATAGCTGGCCTCATTTCATTGATTACCTAATTGCTATCACAGGGGTAGCAAGGCAGTATATGAGTGAGTGGGCTCCCATACCAGGCCCTTTGTTGCAGGGATGTGTTTTGGAGAGGGGCTGGGAGAGGGGGTGATCCTGCACTTGTTCTGCCTGGGGGATTATTTCAGGGAGTGAGAGGTTTTTCTTTTCTTTTTCAGTCCCACTTTAATGCTGTGCCTCTGGTAAACCTCTGCTATGAGGCCTTTGCCCTCCCTGATGCTTCTGGCCCTGCTGCTAGTGCTCTGGGTATGGGGACCTGCTGCTGGCAGGCAGGTGCCCAGGGTGATGTCGAGGTCCTGCTGCAATGCTGCTGGCTGCGGTGCTGCCCCAGGGGTGAGTGATGGGAAGCAAGGATTCAGCTCCTTGTAGGAAGCTCCCTTCCTCTGCATGGCCCCTATGGATTAAAGCACAGCTGGGCTTTGCTTGCTGTGTTTGGGGGTGTTTTTGTACTGGCCGTTGTTCAACAGCATAAATCAGCAATGCTTTTGGAGATAGGGAGGGGTGAATATTCATTATCATGTGGGAAAAATGAGGTGGCCTAGGGGCTTGGTCCAGGTGCAGGCAAAACCCCGCGCGACCAGGATGCAGTGGATCAGTGGATTTGGTTTTCCCTTCCCACTGGGCTTGGGCTGAGATCTCGCATGGGCAGTGGTACTCGGGTCTGCAATAAGACTTTATTTTCTTTATAGGCATGCAAGTCCTCTCTGGAATATCAGAAGGCTAAACCAGGTAAGAGTTAATTCTCAGACCAGCTTTTTTTTTTTTTTTTTTTCCTTTTTTCTTTCTTCTTCCTTAAGCTTGAATAAATCCTCCCCAGAACTTGCTGGGTACATCCAGCCACAGAAAGCTGGGAACTACAACCTGGCCCCAGGGTGGAGTGGGGAGGGAAGGGGACACAGCTGATGTCAAGTGCTGGAGAAGGGGCAAATCCATGCTGGTGTGGGAGATAATGTGTGCTGCCAGCTTACAGCTGCCAGACCCAACTCCAGAGGCAGGAGCCATGCGCTGTAGCAAATAACTGTTGGGCAGCAATTAAAACAAGTAACAAAAGTTCAACCCAAACTTTAATTGTGCTCCTGTAGGGTAAACCCATCGCTGGCTCATGGCTTGTCTAGCTTTAAGATGGTGTTTTTGGAAAATACTGTATTTCTTCTTGCCTGAGGGAAGGTGTTTCCCTCTTTAAGGGCTGAATTAGCTATGGGGAGGTGTTAGTGTTGCTCATCCTATGGAGGCTCTGAGGACTTCTTGCTTGGCTGAACCCTTTAGAGCAAAAGGGCTGGAAATGCCTTCAGGAGAGCATTACCTTCCAGCTCTGCAGGTTTATAAATAACAAATGTTGCCTGTGTGCCAAAATCAAATACAATAGTACGTGTGTTGCTTTTCTAACTTGTCCTGATGTGGCAATTCCCTGAGCCTTTACCTCTGATCCCTGAATAGCCTGACCCTATGGCTGGGAACCTGTTGCGTGGCTGTGCTGGGACCTCTGTTGTCGGGGGAGTGTGGGGTGTGGGACTCAAAGTGTGTGTCCTGCTCTGGGGTGGTAGCAGTGGGGTTACAGCCAGGATCTCCATGGGGCAGGAGGTGCTGGTGGCCAGGGCTTCTCCAGCTGCCCCCAGCCCTCTGAGCACTCTGGAGTGGCACATACTGGTGGGGTGAGTGCTGATGGGGAGGAGGTTTGGGGTAGGCTGCAGGTGTGGGTGGAAAAAATTGCTTGGGCTGGAAGGGGTGGCAGTTTTAGGCATGCCTTGGGCTGGTGCATGGGTGCATGCTCGGGTGGCCCCCTCCCCTTGACCCCAAGACCTGACAGGTTTACTTGCGTGTTCTCCTGCTGATAGGTTTGTGCGTTGCTTGGCAAACAGGAGTGGGATGTAGCAAAATGGGGACATAAGGGAGCTTGAAAATAATTTCTGGAAGCAAGGACTAGTAACTCTGGGAAGTGGAGATGAAGGAAAACTTGAGGTTGTTGCTTCTTTTCTTCCAGGGTCGGATTTTCCTTGGATATTGGCATACGTGCCTGTAAGAAGCTGCCACAGAGTCCTGAAGGACAAGTACGGAGAGTTTTCTCCTCCAGCGTACCGTGGTGATTCCCTGATAAACTTCTGGTGCAACTGGACAATCTGGGCTGGCTCCAGAAAGCATATAATAATTTACATTCAGGGCTTTGTCACTAAGGAGAGTTGCAACAAAAACGAGGACAAAATCTTATTTGAAGGAGTTTCTTCCCTGGTGGAAAATAGTGTGGTTTATGCTTGCTGGAAAAAGGAGATGCATGTGTTTGCCACCTTTGCTCAGGCTGTCCATGTTGTGTTGCTGAAGAGGTACCTGCCAAAGTGCAGCGAGACACAATTTAAAGGGAAGTACTACATCTTCCAAGACCACGAAGGTGAATCTGCCTCCAAAGCTGATGTTATTTCTGAAACTCCTGTTCCAAAACTACCAAAGCATGAGAGTATTTTTCAGTCTGGGTGGGCTGAGGACCTTAGAGATGTGCTGGGCTTTGCAACCCCGCATAGAACCATGAGCATTGGCAAGACCACGGTGTTGAGCGGTGGGTCACTGCAGGGAAGAGGGAGCACACTGGGTGCTACAGCTGTGGGAAGTCCTGTTGAGCTTGTCTCATACGGAGGTGCAAGGACACTGCTCCTGGAAACAAAAGCTCCTTGTGTGCTGGGGTCTGAGCTGCGAGGAGATCTGAGATGCTGCAAGGAAGGTGCTGGGGGCATAATTCCCACTGCAGTGCAGGACATCTGGAGTCAGAGTCTCTTCATGAGTGGGGCCATCACTGTGGGTTCTGGTTATACGGACAGGCTTTCAAGCGTGCTTTTGGATACTCCTTTGCTCGGTGCCTTTCAGGTAGAGGAGCCTTTTTTGCAGCCAGCAGGCGTGAGTCTGGAGAACAGGCAGGCTGTCCTGCTCCCTACCCTGAGGCTGAAAGATCTGGGAGACCTAGAGCTTACTATTAAACCAACACACACAGGTTACCTGGACTTGGCTGCGCACTCACAGGCTTTGTCCCCTGGCAGAAGAGAAAGCAAAGAGAGCACAGACACCACCACATACCGAGGGCTCAGCACAGTCACTTTAGAGAAGGATGAAGGCCATCCACAGTTGAGTGTCCTGGCTGATGACATAGCGAACAGTGATGCTGGTGGCTTTGCAAAGGGCCTGATGCCCAGCCTGAGCAGCCCATACAAAGTGGTGAATGGGGCTCCCTCAGAGCTGCTGCTCAAGAGAAGCCAACGATGCCAAAGCAGTTCTGGGGATCTGTCAAAGACTCAACCTGAGTTGCGAACAACTGGCCTCAAGCATACACAGCTCATGGGTATTTCCTCCCTGGAATGTTCTAGGGGAGTTGTTGAGGGGAAAACAGTGTTGCAGCCCACAGCACCATGGGACGTCCTCCAAGAGCATCCTCATGTGCATAGCCAGAGCAGTCACATCCTGCATTCAGCCCCTACAGACCCTGGGAGCCTTCCCCAAAACGCCCAAGCAGATGACTGTCCAGCTGCTGAGAAAGCAACTTCCTTGGCTGTAAAAAGCTTCCACCACCAAAGCGACAGAGCTGCACAGCTGGGGCTGCCTGCATCCCCTTTGCCAACAGGGCTGGAGCATGTTCCTACAGCCACGTCCACCCCAGGGACAGAAACAATCCCTGCACTGGTGGTCTCCTGCACAGAACCTGTCCCCACAGACTTCGGCTCTACTGATTTAACCCCTGAAGCATTTCTTCCTCCAGAAGTGAAGCCTGTCTCCAGCATTGTCTTCTCTCCACCAGCAGCTTTGGATTTGGACCCTGTAAGCCCCAGGCGAAGGGCAGACATCTCTCTCCCTACCTTAGGGGGACAGGAGATGGTCTCCCCTTCCCCACCTCGCCATCAATCAGTAGCCTCTGAACTGGGTAGAGATGACTCCCCTGGACACCTTCGCCCTGGGATGCAAAAGCTGTCACTGGAGGAAGTGGGTGGCCAGCAAGGAGAAGCCTCAGACCCTGTGGATTTTCTGGCCAAGTGTCCCTCCCCAGCTTCTGTCACTGGTCCAAAGCCTGGTGTGGGGATTCCTTGGCCTGAGGACCGCATGAGGGTGGCACCAGCTTCCCTGCCTGGCACCTGGGGGGTGAGGAGAGAGGAGCATGTGGTGCCTGTGCAGCATCAGGGCACAGCTGCTAGTGACAAACTGACTTCAGCCTCCGTCCTCAGCGGGTTTAAAATGCAGAAAAGCACAGAAGCTCTCCAGGCAGGTGCAGGAGAGCAGAAAAATGCTTCCTTCAGCACCGTTCCTTCACCCCCTGGTCCTCCTGTGACCCAGGGGGTAGAAATAGTGCTGAGAGGCCAAAAGTCTCAGGAGCCTTCTGATGATCCTGTATCCAGAAACACCCAGATGCCAGGAGGACAGCAACAGAAACACACTGGTAGGTCTTCCAATACTTCATGTCTTGCTGTAAGCCATCTTTAGAAGGCAGAAATAGTCGACGGGGGCAAGGATGAGGCCGGGTCTATCACATGTGGTCCCAGCCTGGCAAGTGTAACTCAGCTGTCTGCAGGGGTGGGAGGGGCGTGGGGGGGGAAGACTTCCAACAAAGTGGTCTTGTTGGCCAAACCTCTGCTGGAAGCAAAACCACAGAATTCAAGCTGCTGGAGGCTGGATGGGCTGTGAAAGGCCAGAACCCTGCAGAGCAGCTGGGGCCTGGGCTCAGCTATGATTGCAGAGCTAAGAGGTGGCTCTGGGGGCTGGAACTATAGAAATCTTACAGCAGGAGATTACAGGGCCTCTTCTGTGGCAATTTGCAGCATTCCTAGAAGGGTGATATCAGTGTCCTGGTGCACACAATAACCATTGACTATGGGTTTTCTTTCCGATGTGTCAGAGCTAGTACAGCCCTGGGCAATGGAGTACTTTCCTGTCAGGAGCTGCCACATCGTCTTTTGGGATGGATCTGGGGTGTTTTACCTGCCGCTGCATGTTGACATTAAAACCAACATCTGGTGCAACTGGACCATATCAGCAGGCTCTCAGAAGCACATTGTCATCTACGTCCAGGGGTTCCAGGGGAGTGACGGCTGTGGCAAGAACCACGACAAGATAATTTTCCAGGGGGTCTTGTCAAGCACAGAAACCAAAGTGGTGTACGCTTGTCACAACCGAGGTACTCTGATCTTTGCTACGCAAGCTACTGCAGTTCATGTATTGTTTCTATCAGGGAGTGGTCCCCTAAGCCATGAATATGGACACTTTAAAGGACGATATTATGTGTTCAGAGACTCTGAAACTGTGGGCTCTTCAAATGATACCATAGCTCCCCAAGAGCCCGTCCAGGAGGCCTCCAAAAAGAGCTGGAGGACAGCAGTAACAAAAGGTTTATTGCCCATGCTGAGAGGCTCTCCAGGCCCATCAGGTACATCTGCCAGTGGCAGAATCCAGCCTGAGCTTGTGAGCCCAGGTGAAGAGGCTGATCTCATGGAAAATTCTCAGTCTAGTGCTAACCTGAATGAGCCTGACCTGAACGAGTGTGGTCAGCTGCAGGATGAAACGGAACTGGAAAGGAGCCCAAAGGATGGTGGTACTGAGGACAGGGAAACCAAAGATGATGTGTTGGTGGAGCTGCCTCCAGCTGGGCGTAAAGCTGAATTGTCTGCTTCAGAGATTGCAAAAGGGGATGTAGAGCTGGCATCTGCTCTGGTCACTTTAGCACCATGTCACTCAGAGGTACCCAGCAGCAACTTGAGTCTCTCTGCCAAATCATCCAGCCTGGATCAGGCCAGCAACAGCCCATCAGGAGAAGTGGCTGCTGCTGTGCATCACACACAGACACCAATGCTGGAAGAGTCACTGCTAAACACGAGTACAAAACCTTCTCCTCTCTACCCCTTTCCCAGTGTGACTGCTGGAGATGTGGTGTCTCCAGGAGACAGGAATGAAGAGCTCTTTGGTAAGGTGATTTTTGGGTTATTTGGGGCTGAACTGATGTTCAACACAGTGCAATATCTATTTCCAGTGATGCAGCACTATCTTAAGAGGCTGTCACCTTCAGTTAGTCCATGTGGTAGGCACTCTACTTCTGCATCCAAGGAAGGTGGTACTTGAGGAGATGTAAGATTACCTGTTGTAACATGGGCATCAATGGGCTGGTGCTCCTCTTAACAGAGGGAGGCTGGTTCCTGATCCAAGTGCTCTGAATTACCTGTGGAGGAGCCAGCCTTTGTACCCAAAGCAGGCTGTGAATGCCCATCTTGGTGTTAAACAGCTTTGGCTTGCTTTGGTTCCCAAGGCTGTAGCCTGGCATAATGCTCCTAGCCATGATAACTGAGTTTGAGCTCCAGGAACTAGAGGGGGGAGTGAGGTGGGGGGCAGAAAAAAGGCTCTCGTCTCCTAAGAAAGTTTAGGAGCTGATGGCAGACTTCTCTTACAGAAATATTTAGCCATATACATAGCCACTGGTATGTATTAATTTCTGCCTGAAGGTGGAAGAGATGTTTTCAATTGGTCTTTCTTCCCCTCCAAACTGGTCTTGCCCCGTCATTGTAGATGTGAGGAAGCTCTTTTGCAGTTGCTGGCATCTAGTAACACGAGGTCAAAGCTGCTTTTCTTCACTGGAGGTTCAAGGAGGCTTTGTTAGTTGCAGGAGCTCTGGTGGCTTCACAGAGAGAACACTTCATCCACTTCCGGAAATGGAAATGAGGTTTATTGGAGTGATTTCTTTCTAAAGAGCATTTCCTACTATAGAGAAGAGTAGATTGCATTTAGAGCTTGATATTTAACTTCAGTATAAGGAATATAGAAAGGAGCTGGCACCTGGTGCTCTTGTTGCAAAGCGACACCTACCTAATAGACTTCTCCTCCACCTCTTACTGGTATGCTAAGGTTAGCAGCCTGATTCTTTCCTTTGCTCCGACAGATCTGGTTTCTGCTCTGGTGTCTCTGGAGAACGACACGGCACTGCAATTCCAGCACCATCCCGGAGGTGAGCGATGCAAAAAGAGTTACACATTTTACAACATGGCCCTAAGTTCACTGTGATGATTGGAGCTATGCATGGACACCATCTGCTCGTTAAGGTTTAGAAAGCAGTGGAGGGTGCTTCTCATTAGTAGCCACTTTGAAGATGTTAATTTTTCAGATATTACTGCAATCCCACAGCTGTGCTTTGGCCACCTCCTACTCACCCTGGAGAAATCTCAGTTCAGACACTAAACCTGATGTAAATGCTGGCTTGTTTGAGTTCAAGCTTTACTTGCTGGCTGTTTAAATAATTTTCTGTAGTGAACAAGGGTGAATGAGCCTCGTTTCCTCAAATATACTCCAATGGGTGTCTCATGACTCCCTGGATCAGAAACCTACAGGAGCCCTGCTCCTCAGACCAGGGAGAGGAGTAAAACCTGCTGATGGGAGCATTAGAAGCTAAGCAGCACAACACTGGGCTTATATGGCAGAGCAAGCCACCAAAACAGCTTGTGAAAAGGAGTCAATACAGAAGGAGCCTGAGCTTTGAACAGGAGAAATATTGCTGAATAAACAGACTTTAAACAGCAAACTCTAGCAAATCTGTGCCAGCCTGGATTCAGCCAGAACACAGCAGTTTAAGCTGATCTCAAACAGATGGGTGAGAGGAGAGGGCTTTTAGAGTCCATCACAAGTCATGATGATACCTTTGGGAAAGATAATAGCTAAAGAAAGGGGAGTGCGATCAGGTACACATTAAAGCTTTGTATACTTTTTGGTGAAAGATCAATTCCTGTACTTGGCAGTGAGTATTAGCTAAGGTTTGTTTTCACCTGTTACTCAACAACTTGTTCTACCTGATTGATAGGACAAGGGGTAATGACTTTAAACTGAAAGACTGTAGATTTAGATTAGATATAAATGAGTTCTTTCCTGTGAGGGTGGTGAGACACTGGAACAGGGTGCCTGGAGAAGTTGTTTTTGCCCCATCCCTGGCAGTGCTCAAGGCCAGGTTGGATGGGGCTTTGAGCGACCTGGTCTTGTGGAAGGTGTCCCTGCCCAGGGCAGGGGAGGTTGGAACTAGGGGATCTTTAAAGTTCCTTCCAACCCAAACCATTGTATGATTCTATGCACAACCTCTGGAAGTACCCACATGGCACTGACTTACACAAGCACATCCTCATATAGCTGTTCTACTATTTTTGATATTTAAGGACTAATTTATTTAAGGAGCCTGTTTGTGTTATGTAGACTTAAACATGCTAGGATTTTGTCTTCTGGTAGATGTGCTGTTTGAAGTAACTATGGAAATCAAACCCAAGGACTGGATTCCACGTGGTGCACATAAGCTCAAAAAGGATCTTCTTGAATCTATGAAGAGCCATGTAAGTTTGAGCACAGGGAAGGGGACAAAACCAAATGTGATGTCCCAAGTCTTCAACTAGAAAAGACCATGTTATGCCCTTCATTTCAGGGATTTTCTGATAAAGCCATGTGATGAGCCAGCATCTGAGTTGCTTGTGCTGGTTATCATCTGAGGCCGATTCCCTGGCAGGGTGCCTGGCTGCAGTGGCTGGCGTTTAGCCACAGCAGCCCTTCAGAGCACCATGCTGTTGCAGGGCAGTAGAAAAGCATTGCAGGCATCGGGATGCAGCCAACTGAGAGCTGTAACCTGCCCCTGGAAATGGGGGAGGTTGTAAGCCAGAGCCTAAAGAGGGCAAATGTGTGAGCATCTGCCTTCAGGGCTGCACCTAAACTTCCTTTCTGGGATGCAAACTGGAGCAGGTACAGGATTCAGCCCGCTGCCCAGCTTAGAAAGCCACCATCCATCCACTGCTGCTCTGCAAACACCTACCTGGGGCTACTATTGCTCTTTCTCTTCCCAAATTACCTTGTGTGTTTTGGGGAGCTGAGCTGGAGCTAAGAAGATGGGAGCAATTAGTCTCCTAGAGAAAAGGCCCAGAGCACTGGGCTATGGGACATCTAATGTGTCCTGAGTGGTTTGTGAGGGGGAAGAGCAAGGTGGGAAGAGACTGAGAAAAGAAACTGTTTGCTGCCATACTGCTGCCCATCAAATATCAAATCAGTGCTGGTCATTCTATTCCTTTGCAGATCCAGGAAAACCTGAAACTTTCTGCCAACAGAGTCAATGAAATAAAGCTAAAGGAAATCAAAAGGTAAGGTTACTGCTGTGTTGCTGGCTAGGCAGGAGACTGATGCAACCTAAAATACTTCTTGGATAGCAGTGGCTTGGGTTCTCATTCTCCTCCTCCAGGCAGAAACCCAGCCTTGTTCCTCTTCCGTAATCTGTAACTTGTCCTGAAAGTAGAAAAAAAAAAGTTTTCTAGAGGAAAAATGGTGACAATAGATGTTTAGTGCTGGCTAGGGCCTTTATAGGTCCAAGATGGATTTAAACCCTGGAGAAAATGGGGATCCTTGCACCTGCTATGATGTCTGTTGGAGAAAGCTGTGAGCTGTCAGCAAGGTCCCTGCCACACTTGGTCAAGGCTGACCTGGGGCTGTGAATTACTACTACAATTTGCTTTACGCAAACATCTGGTGACTTCAGCCTAGCTCCAAGTGAGGACCTGTTACTGGGCTTTCCTTTTTCCCTTTGTCCAAGTGCAAAGCTGCCTCTTGTCACAAATAAACTCTGCAAGAGCCTGCAGCACCACCATCTAACACAAGCATGTGTGAGGTCTAAATGGGATTTTGGAATTGGGCCTGGTGGTGATGCTTCCCTCCTGCCTCACCCTCTGCTCTCCCCTGCCCACAGGACGATTGGTGCCAACCTGCTGCTCACCTTCTGGCTGCACCTGAAGCCGGAGGAGAGAAATGTGTCTCTGCTCCTGCGCTCCCAGCTGGAAGAGCTGCTTGGCACCTCAGTAGCAGTGGAGAAGCTGCAGCTTGTTTCGCTCTTCATTGAAGGTGGGTGTTTCACTTTTCTCTGGCATAAACCCTTTTACGCCAAGCCTGACTTGACTTACAGCATCTATTCCCCGGTTACAGACATCAACGAGTGCAGTGCTGGGGTTGACCTCTGTGGGGAGAAGGCAGAGTGCTTCAATGGTGTGGGCACATACCTATGCCGCTGCAAAAAGGACTACGAAGACCATTCTCCCACCAAGTCCGGCACCCTCTGCATCCATGCTCCCCGATCAGGTAGAGAACAAAGCAGTGACTCTGCTTTCTCCTGCAGCTGTGTTTCTCGTGCATGTGAGCAAGTCATTTGAGCAAGTCATGTGATCCTTTTGGAAACTGAAGGGAGCGAGGAAGAGTGAGGTTTAGGGAGCATAGGTATATAAGTTGGGAGGAGAGCCTATACTCAAAGGTGAAATGGTCTTCCCTGGATTCCAAAGGCTTTGGCTTTCAGAAGTTAGCTTACATAGGCACCCAAGGGGTGACCTCCATCAGTTAACTGTGTCAGGTCAAAGTATTGTTGCTCATTGGGTGTAATCCAGTGTGACATCTGAAGGCTCTCCTGAGTGGTGCCTGAAAATTTTAGGGACTAAAACTACTTCTGGGCTCCTCAATGCAATAGAGATATGGGCATACTGGAGAGCGTCCAACGAAGGGCCACAAGGATGAGGAAGGGATTGGAGCATCTTTCCTATGAGGAAAGGCTGAGAGAGCTGGGTCTGTTTGGCCAGGAGAAGAGAAATCTCGGGAGGATCTTGTCAATGTATATAAATACCTGAAGTGTGGGTGGAAAGACAACAAGGCCAGGCTCTTCTCAGTGGCAGCCACTGACAGGACCAGAGGCAGCGGGCAGAAAGTGAAACACAGGAGGTTCCCTCTGAACACCAGGAAATTTTTATTTTTTTTTTTTTTTTGCTGTGAAGGTGACTCAGCCACAAGCACAGGGAGGTTGTGGAGTCTCCGTCCTTGGAGATATTCAAAAGCTGTCTAGACTTGGTCCTGGGCAACTGGATCTGGGTAGCCCTGCAAGCACATTGGACTAGATGGCCTCCAGAGATCCCTTCCCCTCTAAATCCTTCTGTGATTGATTCTGTGATTCCCCCTTCCTGCTGAGGGAGGCTGTGGATGGAAACTCTTGGTAAAGCTAACACTCCCTGGGAGCAGAAAGTCATTGCAGGTGCTAGCCCTGGTGTATTTAACAGGGGGTTAAATACTGGTAGCTGCCTGTGCTGCTTGCTGCTGTGCTCTGCTCACTGGTTGCATTGGCACTTTCACATACAACCTCTCCATGAGGCTTAGCCTCTCTTCCCCCAGTCTGCTACTTCCCCTCCATCAGGGTTAAAACTTTACTCCCCCGGACCTTCTGTATCTTCTGGCCTTGGCTGCTCTTGGAGCTTGGTGCTATAAGCCAAGGGTGATTTATGAGTTACCTCTGCTGTAACTCATGCAATCCACAAAGCTGGTCACTCCTTGGAGTGCCCTCTGATCTTCTGTCACACTGTGTAGAACTTGGTGAGAAAGACATTGATGATCCTGGTGTTTACCCCAGTGGTCCCCTGACATACATGACACAAGGCTAAGCAGATGGCATGTGGTGCTTGACTATAATCAGAGCTGGCTAAGCTAATCTTGCAGAGTAATAGGGCCTCTCAGCCTGAAAAACACCAATATTTTGCAGTATATACTCAAAACACTGCTGCTACTTTACCAAAACTACTTCTCATCCCTGCAACACTGAAAACGTTAAATGTGAGCTTGCAGCCGAATTGCATTTCTCTCCATCCTCTCAGCATCAAATTCATTAACCAGTTATACAGTCTAAGCCTATCAAGATCAGCTGAATATGGTGTTTTATTAATATATTAATATAAATAATTTTATAAATGCATATTTATCTCTTGGGTCAAAGAGAGGGTCCCTTCAGGTCTGGATGGAAGTGGTAGCAGGTCTTCTAGCCTCCACGGAGCTGCACGTTGGTTTAGTGAAGGCTTTACTCTATTGAGGCTCTCCTAGGGTAGCACCAACCTTTTGCTGCTCCTGCACGCTGGCTCTTGGTCTAAATCTTTATTTGGGTGGAGGATTGGGAGAGATTCTCTGCCTCAAAGGTGGGTTTCTGGAGGGCAGCAGGGGAGGTGTTGACCTTTCTGGAGGAGCAGCCACAGCTCCAGATCTCAGCCCTGAGCACTGTGGACCTGATTAGGGGGACACGGGAGACTTTGAGCACAGTGGGGGCCTCCGGGGCAAGCAGGATGAGGATATGGCCCTTCTCTTGCAGGTATCAGCTTCTTTCTCCGCCATGCTGACATCCTAGTAGGGGCAGCCATCACGGCTGGCCTGGCGATGCTGGTGGCTGCTGGCGCCCTGTGCAGGGCAGCCAGGCGGGGACGGCACCCCAGGAGGAATCTGAGCCCAGAGGAGCCACCAGTGAGGGCTGTGGAGGAGCCAGCGATGGAGCTGCATGACCTCGGGGAGTGCCTGCGCCTTGACCCCTTCCAGCTGAAGCTGCGGGCCAGGCCCCCTGAGTGGCTGTGGAGTGCCCGGGCCCACCCTGATCAGGCATACCGGGTCTTCCTGGAGCAGTCCCCCCCACTCTGAGGGGGCCCTGGGGCTCCCTCAAACTCCCATTGGCCCCAGTGACCTGCACAGTCAGTCCTGCACTCCCTGACCAACACAAGCCACCAGCTGTGCAAACTCTTCTGGTGTCTTTTATGGACCACAACTCCCCCACTGCAGTCTTCCTCATCATTTAATTTTTTTTTTTTTTTTTAATGCTTGCTTAGCTTGGGAAGCAAAGCTCCACACCCCCATATGTCTTCTCTGAACTTTTACTTTTTACAGTGCATTGAAATTAAACACTTCTCTTTTTTTTAAGGAAAAAAAGGAAATATGATGTTTTGGTACTTAATTTAGGAAATCAAAGATTATTCTAGCTTGCTGCTGCAGAGCTCTACAGGAAGTTCTAGGGGAGGCTTCTTGCAGCCTGGCTGAGAATAAACCCTATGGCCTGACTTCAGGTTTTAGGGAGGAGGCTCCTGGCCAGCTTATGGGACATGACATGGTACCCTGTCACTGAGCCATGGGGACAGTGTCTTCAGTGCTGGTGTGAATGTCAGCAATCGGTGTGCTAGCTGCAAAAAGCATCACCACTACCAAAATCCTCCTGGCACTGCTGCCTCCCAAGCTGCAGGCTTGTAACTTTTCTATCTGCTGAGTACCAGGCTTTTTGAATTTAGATAACCATGTATTTTTCCTTCTGGGAAGATGTGTGAATGGTGTGGTGGCAAATGTCCCACTGGAGGGCACTGTCTGCCACCAAAAACCCAGCAAGGGCTGCTGCTGCAGAGCTGTGCCCCTGCACTGGCCTGGGCAGGGGGCTGCCAGATGTGGGGCACAGCTGGAGCTGGGGGTCCCTGAGTGAAGCAGGACCAGTTAGCGCAGCTCAGGGATGGTCTGTTTGAACTTGTTGACCAGCTTTGGCCAAGGTGGGCTGTGGAGGTGGGGGCTGAATGAAGCAGCTTGCACGTATGTGTGCCCAGCTCAGATTTGCTCTCCAGCGTGAGTTTAAATGGGGCTGGAAAAGGCCCTGCTGTGTTTCTCTGCAGAGAAGTGGTGAGAATGCTAGTGAAGGAGGAAAAAGGGACCCCAGACATTTCCCTGGAGTAATTATCTTTCTATCCTTCCCCCACCAAAAATAAATTCTTATATCTCAGTTGTTGAATCAGGGGAGAAGCAACATTTGCAGTATGGAGGGGGATGCCAAGGGAGGAGGCTGCAGTCCAAACTGGGCCTTTATTAATGCCAAGGTTGTGCAGAACCAGGCAAGAGCACATTACATGCGCTGAGACAATAAAGAAAGGAGCATCCCTGGAGCTTGGCTGGCAGCTGCGGTGCCCTTCCGGGGAGGGGTGGCTGTGTTGCTCCCCAGTAACAGAGGCTCATCCAAACGAGTGGGTGCTGATGGGGCCCTCCTGCTTGCAGAGCGATGCAAAGCAGACACCTTTTCCCCTTTTTCCTCCTTGGCTCCGTGAAGGGGCTCGGGAGCTCTTCAGGTTGCAAATTCCGCTCTCTCTCAGTAAAGTTTGGATCCTAAAGCCAAGCGACGAATAAGCAGCTTGATGCTTCTGCTGACTTTCTAGCTTTTCCAGGAGCAAGGTGAGCCCTACACTGTGCTCCTGTGTGGGAATCATAGAATTATAGAATGGTTTGGGTTGGAAGGGACCTTTAAAGGCCATCCAGTCCAACCCCCCTGCAAGGACCAGGGACATCTCCAACTACATCAGGTTGTTCAGAGCCCCGTCCAACCTGGCCTTGAACGTTTCCAGGGATGGGGCATCCACCACCTCTCTGGGCAACCTGTTCCAGTGTTCCACCACCTTCAGCGTAAAAAATTTTTTCCTAATATCTAATCTGAATCTACCTCCTATTTTAAAACCATTACCCCTTGCCCTATCACAACAGGCCCTGCTGAAGAGTTTCTCCCCATCTTTCCTGTAGGACACCTTGAGGTACTGGAAGGCCACTATAAGGTCTCCCTGGAGCCTTCTCTTCTCCAGGCTGAACAGCCCCAACTCTCTCAGCCTGGAAGCTAGCTCCTGTAACACTCAGCAGGTTTGCAAACACTGTGGTGTCTCCCTAAGCCCGTGGTGCCATCCAGGAGTGAGTTAAAGGCACCAGCTTACCTTCCACAAACCTTTTGAGCCACCATCCCCTGGCCTGTTATGAAGCCAGCGCATCCCACTCCTTCCCATAGCCACAGCATGTTTTGTCCCATTGTAAGAGGGTTCCTCAAGTTTGATTATCTCCACTGCGTAGCTGCTGGAAAGCATCAGAAGCTGGATGTTCAGCTACTCTCCTTCGCCATGTACTGAAGAAAGGAGCGACACGCTTTGGGAATGCAGCTGGTGCTTTCACGAGCTCATGGCAGCTCTGCTGCATTGCTGCTTCTGTAAGTCACCGTGCTTCAAACTCAAAGGACTGCTTATATATTTTAAAAAATAATAATAAAAAAATCCATCTGTGCCACAGGTGCATGATGCTACTACCCACAGAGCAAGTAAAATAACTCCTCTACAGGTCATTCCCAGCAGCTCGATCTGAAAATTGCTTTCGGGCTGACCCAGAGCCACTGCAGCACAAGGGGGCCTGGGCGTGACCTCGGCTGTTTTGGCACGCTGGCAATGATCTGCCATCCCCTGGCTTGGCTCTTTTCAGGGACAGAGATGATTTAAGGCTGAGCCAGGCCAGGCAGCAGCTGGGCCCCATTGCCCACCAAGGAGCTATGTCAGTGCTTGGGAGGGTGGGCTGGGAGAGGGGCTGATCTTCAAGTCTGCAAAAGGTGATGTTTTGTGGTCTTTAGGGGTTTTCCTTTCTCTTTTTGAGTGTGTGGCTCTGGAGGGAGGCAGTGAGGTGACCTGAGGGGGAGAGGGGCTGCTGCAAGTCCCAAGCTCTCAGGGTTTTCAGTTCTAGTTAGCACTGTGGTTCCCCCTGTGAGTCTGGAGAAGAAGATGTGGAGGTCAGGGACAGGTGTTGGGAGAAAATGCAGATTTGGAGATGAGCTTTGTGCTTGGCCTCGAGGGAACAAGTTTTCTCTTGCCTCACGGGCCTGGCCAAGGCAAAGGGTCTCTTCCTCACCCCACAGCTGCCCTGGGATGAGCAATCCCTGGGCTCCCTAAAGCAGAGGTGCCCTGTAGGGGTGGATGGAGACCCATGTCTCAAAATGGGGAGACATCCTGCATCACAATTGCTTGGCAGCTTTTGGTCAAGGCATCCAAACTTTGAGATACAGATACATACTGTCTTGTACACGCACGGGCACACAGACAAGAAGGTGATGGGCTGGAGACCTCCTGCTCTTCATGGAGTGATTTTCTTAATTTTCTTTAACCGATGCCTCATAGAAGAGATTGAGTGAAAGATTTCCCCCCGCCATTTGTTGTTTTTTTGGTCACAAACTCTCTGTGATATGTGGATATGAACTGCTTTAAGGGCTTAAAAAAAAAATCTGACCCGTGCTGTGCTGATTCCCAGCCCTGCCTGTTGTAGCTGTGTCGTTAATAAGCAGATCGTCTTCCACACACAGCATTATGTTACTGCAGAGCACAGCTGGGACTTCTGGCAGCGCCGTGGAATTATCTCCTCCTTAATGGCTCATCCCTGCTCTGGCTGGGAGGTATATTGTCTGCGATATTACGGTGTACCACAGAGATAATAAACCCAAGGATGGAGCTGGCGCTTTTCCCTGGAGCCTGCACCGCCTGCATGTGGACCAGTGCGTGGTTAGTGCAAGCCCATCAGTGCTTGGTAAGAAAAGGAGGAGACGCAAGGATGGAAATGGCTTGCTTGGTTTGCATGCCATAAAAGGGAAAGAGATGATGTAATTCCCAAAAAAAAAGACTGTCAGCTGAGCCGTCACTTGTCCAGCACAGGTTCAGGCTGGGTATGTGCAGCACAGAGGGAGCAGACTGGAAGAGCTGCATCTTTGCTGGCTTTCCCCCATTTGTAGATTTTGCACAATGCAAAGGGATGCCCTGCTCCTAAGTGCTTGCAGTGTGCAAGGTGCTATAGAACTGCAAACTGTTTGTCCCCTCACGCATGAGAAAGTCAGACGCCACCTTTCCTGATGTAAAACAGGCAGTCCCCTTTACCTCTCACTCTTTGAGACAGCACAGTGCATTTCGCTGAAATGTCAGGTGCTCAGGGTTGTTTCTGGGGCTGGCAGAGCCAGAAGATGGCCGGGTGGTCTTGTGTCTGGCTCTTGAAGTGGGTGTCTTGGAAATGCTTGTTTGGCCAGGCTCAGGCTGGATCCCCAACAGGAGATTGCCCTGAGCAAGCAGCTCCCTGTTCGGAAGCTGTGGTTTTTGGGGCAAAGAGGTCAACGGGCAAAGCTCTGCCTGCCTCTGCTTTGCCCAGCACGCAGCTTGCTCTTAAACTCAGGAGGAGCGAATAACTAACTCTGTGGGGAAAGGCCCTAGCATTTAATTTACCTGCTCCAGCCTGTTCCCATGCACTAAGGTTGCCTAGAGAAGTTGTGGGTGCCCCATCCCTGGAAGTGTTCAAGGCCAGGCGGCTGGACAGAGCTCTGAGTGACCTGGTCTGGTGGAAGGTGTCCCTGCCCAGGGCAGGGGGGTTGGACTAGATGATCTTTAAGGTCCCTTCCAACCCAAACCATTCTGTCATTCTATGACTTCTTAAATTCACGCTGTAAACCACTGAGGGAAATCCTGCAACTTCCACTGTGGCATAGCCAACTGTTGGGGGAGGACCTGGCTGCTTGGACCTGGTGGTCCAAGGCAAGGATGAGAGCTGTTTTCAACTAGTTGTTTTTGATTTCTATTGCTTGCAGCCTGCACTCTCTCCCAGGCACAAGACTCCCACTAGACCGTCTTTCCCTGCAGCCCTTCATCCAGACACACACTGTCCTGCTAACAGTCAGTGCTGGCCCAGGGAGGGAGGAAAGCCCAGGGCAGTGAGGTGCCTAGGCAGGGCTTGCTGCAGTCAAAGCCGCTACAGCAGCGGATCCGTCCACGTGTGGTGTGAAAGCAGGTGGTGGAGCTGGCACGCTGCCTCTTTCCTTTATGGGGTGTGAAGTGACAGCAGCCACCCCTCACGGCTGGGCTTTGGAGAATTGTCGGGCTTTTATCAGAAGCATCGAAGGTGCATGTGACCTGTGTGCGAAACACAGCAGGGCTTAGATCCGAACACCAAGCCCATCATGAGCAATTGGTGTTACAGTTTCCCTGTTACAAATATTCACTGTTTCACTTCTGAATAATCTTGCTTTTTATTTTCCACTGAGGCCGAAGGAGCTGCACACAGTCTTACTCTGCCTCACGAGTGCCAGGCTGGGTTTCGGAACAGCCCATCCCTTCTTCCCTGCTCTCCCAAGTTGACATGAGAGGGGCTGAATTTCTTCCCTCTGCTGCAGGTCAGGGTATTGGCATCTGCTCTTCTCTCTCATCTGTGGTGGAGAGAATTAATAGACCCAGGCAAATCTGCTGGGTCTGTAAATCTGAATTTAGGCACTGCAGTCCAAGATTGACTGGGAGCTCCACTGCTTCTGACATCCAAAATGAATTTGTCACCTCGCAGTGCGGCACTTTGCTTGCTCACAGCCCTTGGCCATACAAAATGAGACACTCTGTTGATTTATGGGCCACCAAATACGATTTTTTTTTGCAGTAGGAACTGTTCTCTCGTGCATTATCACTGAGTGACTGCACTGTGTGCAGAGGTTTCAGAGAGTCCATTATTAACTTGGAGACATCCTAGGAGCTGCAGGGGAGGAAGAGTATTTGAATAGCATCAGATTTTTTTCTTTTTTTTTAAAAGACATTTACTGAGCCCTGGTTGAACTCATTCTTCCCATAGGGAGGAATCTCAGTCTCATCTAAGGCCTTGTTTAAGGTGCTAGATGGTAGAGCAGTAAATGTGCTGTAAGTGAGAAAAGAGGGAGTTTTCATGGACAGACAATAAAGAGCTGTTTATAGGAGCAGGGATGAGGTCGGAGACCAGAAGGATGCTTCAGCCTTTGCTGTGATTGCTCCATGTTGCAGTGGAAGTGGAAAGGGCAGGTGATACCCAGGCACTTGGGGTGCCCATGGGCCCCCTTCTTGCCCAGGACAAACCCCCTGCCCCGAGGGGACCTGGGCTCTGTGGCTGGGCGGCAACAGGGCTGGGACACGCTGTGCTGCTTCTCCCCTGCTGAAACAAGGATCCTTGCAGAGGATCAAGCGAGGAGGTAGCAAACCTCAAGACAGATGTCTACAGAAACATTCCTCATCAGAGATGTTGTCTTGCTTCTCCTTGCAGTTTCTGAGTAATACAGGTAGTAAATTTGATGGCACATGGATGATCGTGCAGCCTGTGTTCCACAGGGCAGGGAGCTACCAAGGAGTCTTCAGGGAGACTTTCACCAGGAAAGAGTTTTGGAAAAAATACGTGAAAGTGTAATTGTATGCAGTGCATGTAAAAAGAAGGGGTGGGGGGAAAAAAAAAAGCTTCCTTCTTCCTATAGATGCTTTTGAGTGCCATTGGTGCACTGACTTTGGCAGGATGAAATTAGCCATGTCCAGAGGCGGGTATACCGCTCAACTCTCTTTTTCTCCATCTTCTCAGCACAATTTGAATGCATCGCCATGCTTGCTGTAACCAGACAGCAGCTTAAAAAAGTACTACTGGCCTTGCATTAAGCTTTGTGCCTTACTGAATTGGCCAGCCATGTGGCCACGTATCACAGCACCGCTGTTGTATGAGGCACTCTCTGCCAAACTGAACCTCTCTTGGCCATGACCTTTACATGCAACGTATATATGGGATGCCCTAAGCTATCCCCTGCAGTGAAGCAGGACATAGAGATTCCAGCAAGCTCCATGACCCCACGGGAGGGCAAGAATAAGCCTTCCCGCAGGCAGATGAGGCTTGGAGCAAGTTGCCTCTGCCTGCATTGCAGAAGACTGGAATGAAACCGAAGGCTGAAGCCCAAGAGAAACAGCAAAATGGTTTCAGCTTATTGCTGCCGTTCAAAAATGCAGGTAGTCTTGGGACTGGGTGGATGATGGAAATGATTATGGTTTGGAGGGGCCCTTGGATGAAAAGCTGAGGCTTTGGTGCAGCTTGCTTTAACGGAGAGAGAAAGAAAAGGCTATGGAAGTGATAGATATCCTAACTGGCTTGTCTCATGGTACAGGAATGAGGGGGACGCTCCCTGAAAGCAATCTGCAAAGGCAAACTTTAAACTCATAAAGGAAATATTATTTTTTAATCATATGAAATGGGGCAGTGGAGTTCACTGTCAGGAGATACAGCTGACAGCAAGTTTTGCAGTGCCCAAATGGGTCAAAATGTGCCCCTCGCAAACGAGGGCTGGTGTGGAAATGGCTCCGAACTTGTTCCCCGCTGAGCACTGGCACGTGCTTCTGGGGCTTTGCTGCAAGCAGAGAGAAGTGGAAATGTGGCTTTGTGCTGCGATTGGAACAGCACTAGTGTAATATAACCACAAACTGAGGACAATCCCTCCTGGAGAGTCTTTTTTGCCATATTAGCTCAAGTGCAGAAACTTTTAGTGGTATTTTGTTGACTGGCTGAGTGCCACCCGCTCAAGTGAGCAACAGTGAGGCAGACAAATGCAGTAAATATGGCTCAGAAATTACTTGGGGGTGCTGGGGAAAGCCCCATCTCCTGGAAAGCTCAGGATGCTTCTGAGCAGTGATTTCTCGTTGTACTTCCCCCGGGCAGCCCTTCGAGAGCCAGTGAGGGTGGTTCGAAAGCCTGCATGCTAGCACTGAGACAATGGGATGGCCATCCCAGATGTATGGAGGCTTTGAGTGACCCCAAATGCCTCAATTTCAGTCAGAGCTGGGCTGCTGGAGAAGGTGCAGGTCAGGCCACGCAAGCTGGTGTGCAGCAAGGCAGCAAGTGGGCATTGCAGGGAAGGGGGGACTACAGCAAAG
The DNA here is from genome assembly GCA_011801015.1 of Ardeotis arabs. Classification (NCBI taxonomy): domain Eukaryota; kingdom Metazoa; phylum Chordata; class Aves; order Otidiformes; family Otididae; genus Ardeotis; species Ardeotis arabs. The sequence goes on from JAAGAY010043375.1 coordinate 25,823, forward strand.
GCAGGCCTGGAAGGCCTGCGGCCTTGCATCTGAGCAGCTTGTGGGCTGAAAGAGTTAAATTAAGCCATCCTGTGATGTAGGTTGTGGGGACAGACAGTGACAACATGGGGAGGCTGAAGTAGTTTCCAGTTAGACACCGCCATGACTTGATGGGAGATGTGGATGTGTAGATATGTCTGCATCATCTTCAAATCAACCAGGCAGAGCAGAGAAACGGAGCTTCCTCTGTAGTCAAAAGATGGTGTTTTTCTTCTATCCTGGTCTAAAAGCCTGTTCTCCTGTTTCCTACATCTTCAGAGGCAGCAGCTGAGGCTCCCCACCCACCCTGAGGATATCATGTGAGAGTGGGATTTCTTTGTTCGCACTGCTGCCACGGACACGGCTGGTACCTGCGGATGTGTGTGCGCAAGCATGGGCTCGGTGGGGATGGAGCGGAGAAGCTGGCTTTGCAGGGGTGAGGAGTGCTGTCTGAAGAGCGAGGTTTCCTGGAAGGAGGCAGCACATACTGTGAATTGGGTCTGTTCCCAGAGCATCTTAACTCACAAGTGATTAGCTGTTAATTATTATGCTATAAATTACTTAATAAATGAGTATTCTTCACAGCACCTACTGTATCACATGACATCTGCTAAGCTGTGTGAAATACACATAATTACTGTCACAGAAATGCAATTATAGCTCTTCCCGCCACCAAATTCTTGTGCAGCTGCCAGCCGTGGCATGGTGCGCTCGGTCCAGGGCGATGCGCAGGCAGTGCCACTGGCCACCACCAGCCACTTTGTCCCCCACCTCCAAGCTTGCCTTCGGCTTTCCAGCAAACACCGGGATTCAGCCTACAGAAGGTGAAAAAGCTGTGCCCAGCTGCGCGTTGCCCGTGTTTCAGCCTCAGCATCAGGCTTAAAAGCACCCTGAGGACAACATTAAGCTCTTTGTAGTTAGCTTAAAAAAAAAAAAATTAAAAACACCCTACTAAACATACTGATTTCACCCCAGTTTTGTTTATAAATGTTTTTACTTTATAAGGCAGTAATAGTTAAAACTCCAAGGAAGGGTGCATTCTCCTGCTGGGGTACTTGAGTTCAAAATGTTTTTCCAGTGACCTAACTTTGTTTACAGCCCTGAAGTGGGAGAGGTGGAGTCTCTTAACTGAGATCATCAAAATATTTGTGCTGGTATGTGCGTTTTAGACCTGCCCTTGAAATTATTCAGCTTAGCTGTGGCTTGACTTGTTTTGGGCATTTGAGCTTTATTTTTTTTTTCCCCAGTTCTTGTTGGTCTGACTTGTGGTAGTTGGCTGTGGGACTGCGTAACTGTGGGTTTGGGTGTTTTCAGCCGGTTTTTGGGGACATGCAGTGGTCTAGGCTTGCTCAGAGGTGGAAGTGGAAACAGGGATGGAGAGTACAGCAGAAAAACATCTGCATGTGGCTGAAAAAGTGCAACAGCTTAAACTTATTTGAGAGGTTTTCTAACATATCGAGCCGAAGTGCCTCTCTTAAGGGCGGGTTGCACATGCGAAAGATACATTGCAGTGAAGATGTTCTTGATAATACTAACTGTAGTAGGATTTTGGTCTTAGCTTCTACACTTAAACAACATGGTCACAGTGATGATGGGCAATTTTATTCCAAGATTTCCATGTTCCTCTGTGTGTCCCTCAGACCTTGTCATGCTCTCTTTCTCTCCACTCTGGAGACAGATCGTGGAAAAGACCCGACAGGGCTTCAAAGGTACAACCTGTGAGCACTTAAAATGATCAGATTTTTTTTTTCTTTTTTGAAGGAGATGATGGGCATTTTCTAGAATTTAAATCTCTTACAGCAGACAGCTGAAGTCAGTATATCCTGGAGAAGGAGCCGCAAGCTGCATCTCAGCAGGGAGGCTATCCTCCCACTGCACACCAGAAATGCTTCCTGTTGCTAGTTCAATTTGCTACGTAACGCACCACTTTAAAATATGGGTCCATTTGCTGTAGAGGAGGAGGAAGAAAACAATCCCTTTTCTACTGTAACCAACGCGCAGTAAGCTACACTACACCCACCCACACTGCCTCTCCTTGTGCCCATGCTGGTGCCCAGCATCTACCACATCTCCCCATTGACAGGGTCTGGTGCAGGCTGCTTGTGGGTTTTTTTCCATTTTAAAGAGAATGAAGGGACCTGAGACAGAATGTTTAGATGACCTGAGAAGGTTTCAGCAGTGAATAAAACCCAATCCACTGCAACTCTGTGCTTGCTCTCCTGCCACAGCTTTTCCCTGCACTGCAAAGGAGCAGGAAGCTATCAACGAGGATAAGCGTGAAATAATACAATGGGGATTTCTTACATTGCTAAAGAGAAAAAGCTGCCCTGCCCCTCTGCTGGCTGAAAACAGCATAGAAGATACTTCCAATTTTTTTTTTCCACGCTGCTGTGAAGCCAATACCTCCATTTTTATTAATTTCCAAATCACAATGATGCAGCAGCAGAGCAAACAAGATTGTAAGCCTTGCTCTGAACACAGCTCTGAAAAACACCGTTCCCTTGTCTAAAACCATACAGAAATGAGAGCGGGAGCAAGCTCCATGTTAGAAAGCCTACAGGGTATTAACGATGTACAGTAAATGGGTGCTAAATAGCAGGGCTGTCGCTGCAAGGCTGCTGAAGCACTGACCCAGCTGTATGCGCCTGTTCTGCATGCAAACAGCACCGGGATTTCTGAAGGGCTAAACCGTGTGTGCCTGGAAAAGTGCCTAATTCCCAGGAAAGCATGGGAAGAGCTGTGCTCTGAATATCCTTCACATGGGACGGCAACGTGATGGTAGAAACCAGGCAATACTGTATCATGTATGTGGCAAGCACGAGTGGCTGACGGCTTTCAGCTTTGGGGGAGAAGGGTCCATCAGCCTTTGGACCCAGAATACCACTCGTTCACTGGTGGATTTCAGAAGTGCTAACAACAAAGCAGTAAAATGGCTCAGAGCCCTCTGCAATTTCTCTAAACAACCTGATCCTCCAAGCATGAAAAAGAATAAGAAATTATTTATTTATTTTTACAAGCTCAAACCATTTATTTGTTCAGTGGGCAGAGGTCTTACCTGAAAGAGATGTTGTTCCCCCAAAAGATTTAGCTTCAATTCTTTAAATTTTATTCTTTAAATAGGACAATATCAATTTTTGAGTGCCTGGTCCTCTGAAAAAGACTAAAACAGTGCAGACACCTTTTGAGGATGAAAAGGTACCAGGGGACATTGTTGGAAGTCACTGGTTTTCTGCAGACCTCATGAGAAATGAGTTGTATTTACCCAAGGTGCTGGGGTGGGGGGAATAGAACTGATTTCTCACTCCAGCGGGATGATGTACATCCTCACTGGCACTTTTACAGCCCATCTGCTTACTCTGTTTTTGCACTCAGATGGACGTAGCGGTAGCATGAAGGCAAGCTGGACACGGAGGTTCTGCTCAAGCTCCTGTCACAGCTGGTGACCACGTTGGGCTGCCAGCAACTGGCTGCCAGCCAGCACTAAAAATTCAAGCTGCTGGCTGCCTGATTAACTACCAGCCATGCAGCCTGAAACAACGGCAGGTGGCCATATGCTGAAATTAAAAACACAAACAAACTCTTCTTTGGATTTCCCCAGTGAGGGTTCATCTTTTCCTCAGGGTTAAAATCCCCATTGGCAGGGGCCGAATTTCAGGGCAGTGGCATTGCCATTTGCATTCATGCCACGCTGGCGCATCCCACACCCAGGCGGGTCCCAGAGCTGCCCCCCGCTCAGGGACTGGCTTTGCTGAGGAGGAAGGACCCTTTGGCACACCGGGTGGGAACCCGCTGGCCGGGGAGCCGGGGGAGCTGGGCTGCTGCTCCCCTGCCTTCCTGGACCAGCACCAGTCCTTTAGCAACATGTAATTGAAAGCTGTCCTGAGAAATGTGAACACAGGCAAATGTGTCCCATCCTATTCATAGCTGGTTGGGCCACTTTATTGCAGGTGATGTTTAGGACTGAACCAAATTACTCTTTCAGTGCATCCTAAATAAACCCTTAAAGACTTTTCCTTGGTTGGGGTGTTTTGTGGTTTCTTTTTTCTCTTTTTCCAATCTCCGTTATCACTGTAATACTTCATGCTTCATGCTTCTGGAAAAAAAAAATTCAATATTCAAGAACAAAGCAATCCACAGCTTTCCTTCATTTCAGTCTTTTGTATCCTAGGGCTGTCCTAACTCAATAACTGAGTTTTTATTTTGTCACATTTCACCATCGCTGGCTGCAACCAGCCTGGCTAATCCTTTTGCTGCTGCCCTATCAGTATTTTTTGTAATTTGTTGATTGTCCATTCTACTTTCATAGCTTTTAGGGTTTTTTCTTGTTTCACTCACCCCTCAATTCTATTAAATTTGCAGCTGCCCTCTGTGATTGCTCAGTCTGGTAAGTGGTCACACACAAAGCCAAGCAGGTAGTTAATACCAGGAGCATGATTTTCGCAGCTGCCATCACATTTTGTCCAGTTGGGAAAGAAGAAAAAAATCAGAATTTTCCAAAGCTGACAACATGGAAAGATTTCCATTACTGACAGGAGTGGTGAAAGAGCAGAGCACAAATACACCATCCAATCTCCCTGCACATGGGGTAAGACCAGCACGTGTGTTTGCACACATGCAGAATGCCAACCTCTGTGATTAAAGTGGTATTTACCTGCCAATGCTTGCCCAACACAGCATGCAAGCTCCGGTGTCAAGACCCTTCCTTTCCTAAGGTTGCAGCTGCTTATTTTTCCTAAGTAAAACTGCATAAAAGGATATTTTTAAATTCCCAAGCTCCACCACGCACTTAGGAGTGGGAGGTCAAGGTGACCATAGAAGGACATTGTCTCTTTGTTTAGAGAAATACAGATTGCACCATGCCGATGCTCTGCTACGAGGGTGCTCTTACACGGGAGCAAGTGCCTTAGCGCAGGACCGTAGACGTTGTGTAGAGGAGGACGGGATTGCTTTTCTGTTTGGGGATTATACACGTGTATGTTTTGAGGCACAGGGTACTGGTATTTCAGTGCCTACCAGCATGAGATTAATTCTTTTTTTTTTTCAATGTGATTGGTTTATTGGAAAAATAAATAAATAAAAGGAAGAAAATCACTGCCAAATGTCAAAACTGACTAGTGTTTCTTTTTGGTGGGACACATCAGCTGAGCACACTTGCTCTCATCACATGCTCTTCAATGTGGCACACCTGAGCAGTTCACCAGGACAGCCCTGCAGCACCTGCTGTTGCTATCCTCACCAATCATAGAATCTTTAAGGTTGGAAAAGACCTCCAAGATCATCAAGTCCAACCATCAGCCTGACACTACCATGTCCACTAAACCATGTCCTGAAGTGCCACCTCTACACATTCTTTGAACACCTCCAGGGATGGTGACTCCACCACTTCCTTGGGCAGCCTGTTCTAGTGCCTGACCACTCTTTCAGTAAAGAAGCGTTTCCTAATATCCAATCTAAACCTTCCCTGCCTCAACTTGAGGCTACTTCCTCTTGTCCTATCACTAGTTACTTGGGAGAAGAGACCAACACCTGCCTCCCTACAATATCCTTTCAGTAGTTGTAAAGAGCAATGCAGCCACCCCAACCTCCTCTTCTCCAGACTAAAAAGGGCACCAAGTGCCCTTATATCTCTTGGGCGTGAGGAGACATCTGCTAATTGGCCAAAGTTACACCCAGGGCATCCTGAACAGCTGTCCCCATTCAACCCCTTAATTCTGATTTTTGAGTTCTTTCAGTCAGGGCTGTGAGACACTTCTGAAGTTGTTCCCAGCTGGGGTGCAGCCTAAGGCTATGTAATCAGTTTTCCCCTCTGCAGTGACGTATGCTCTTCTGGAGGTAACTTCTCAGGGTGGTGGTTGTGGTCTTTATAAACATCTCTGGCTTTCAGGTGAAGACTGAGGTAAGCAACAATCAACCAGTTATTCTTTCCCAGAAGTATAGCTTTGTCTTGTAGCATCATAGAATGGTTTGGGTTGGAAAGGACCTTTAAAGGCCATCTAGTCCAACCCCCCTGCAAGGAGGAGAGACACCTCCAACCACATTAAGTTTGCTATTCCAGTAAACTGTCTTCATCTCAACCCATGAGTTTTCCTTTCTTCCCAGTTCTCTCCCCCATTATGTGAGGGATTTCAGTGATGGTCTGTGTAGGGCCACTGTGGGAAATTGCAAGCTGCACACAGCTGTGAGAACGCAACCTTGGAGAGGGGAGCTAGGAGGGTTGTTATCTCAGAGAGGGGAACTAGGAGGGTTGTTACTGAGCAGTATGTTGCTGCTGTCCGGGAACTGCTGTTAGCCAGCAGGGCACGTACTTGGCAGGCCTTGCTGCATGTGCTGGCCACGCGTGCATCAACACCTGGTCAGTACTCTTCCACTGAATCTGCTGAGGGTATAAACAGAGGCGGCTGGGAGCAGAGGAGAGAGAAAGGACCCAGAGCACACTCTACGAACAACAGGGGATGCCCTGAGGGTGCTGCGCCTACCTCTCTTCTCTGCTCTGATCCCGCGGATCATCATCCTCCTGCTTGGCGGTGTCTTCAGCTTAGTCGGGTTGGTAAGACTCTCACAAAGGGAAAACAATACGCTGGTAACTACTTATGCTAGGAACTGTAACTGCTTATGCTGGTAACTGCCTATGCAAGGCTATAATAGAGCAATAAATACTGTTGTGCTTTTAAATATCATATGCTGGGTGATATTTGTGCATAGGAATCCTACGAACCGGTTACACACATCCCGCTGGGGAGGGGGAGAGTGAGTGAGAAACTGTGTGGTGACATGGGTTCAACCACCACTTGTGGTAAGATCTCACTTCAAACCGAGATGTTTTAAAAACAAGCAAAAAAATCAAATAAGGAATCCTTTAGCTATATACTTTAATTGCTGACTTTTACATGACTATCCTGCAGTCATAAGAATATGCAGTTATCTTCCGATGGGCTCTTGTGGGTTTTAATCCTGTGATAAATTCTATATTTCCTGTGCAGAAGGCCACGGAGTCAAGTGCAAAACAAACAGAGACTAGATGTTCACGCTAAAATTTGTATTTCAAACAGGAGATCAAACACATTTACTGATAGGAATCATTCTGGATTGACACAAGCAGTAGGTTCCACTTTAAGCAACTGAGGACCAGGAGCTGCATGGGACAAGAGGTTCTGCTCAAAACTCCAGCCTGCTGTAAACTTTTGCTGTGTAAAGTAGTAAGCCTCTCCTGGCATTAGCAGTACCAGTGGCTAGGAAGAGGTATATCTGTTCTCCTCACCTTCATGAATTCAGCTTAAGGCACGGTTTCAATACATTGAGAACACGGTAACTACAGAGCATTCAAGTATTTTTTGCTTGAATTTTTGACTTGGGAACAGCGTGGGTCCATTGCTGTGCATAAAGAAGGGTTTTTTCTATCCCTTAAAGAACAACAGTAGCTTCTTTCATACCCTGCAGGAACTCCTTCCCTAACACTGGATGTCCAAGGCAGCTCTCAAGGAAGCCCTAAATGCACCGGGGGAATACTTCCTAAATCCACCAGGGAAGCTGTAGGTCTTAGCATGGTTGTGCGTGCAGTTGTCTGGCAGATTTTTTCCATTTCTTGCTATGGTTTCTCTGTTGTGCTGATGTCTCTTGGCTAGTATGTGCTTCCCAGGGACTGTAGTTGTAGGATCATCTGAAGAAGAAAGTGTGTTTTTCATAACAAGCTGTGAAAGTTGCATGTATTTAATAAATGTGGAACTGTGTCCTGTAGGCTGCTGCTTAGCTGCTGGAATAATGTTTCCTCTGAATGCCTGTAAGATTTCAAGTTAGGAATGTAGCACATTTATTTCCTCTTAGTAAATCCCCTGCTGATTGCACCCAGGGGCTCCTCCAGTGGCATCAATCATCAAGATACTTATTTTCCATCAGTGTTATGCTTCCTGAACCTATTTATTCTGTTATAGTTTAAATTATTCTTGGCCTTATCAGCTGACCCTTATATACTACCTTGCTGCTCCCCTATAGGAGACCTCTTTATTATCTCTGCTTTATCCAAAGCACTGAACAGTGTCCTCTTTAATTGCTGCCATCTGATCTTTGTCCTGGAGAAACAAAATTTGTTTTTCAAAATAAATGATCTCTGCAGCCTTACACAGCTATCTAATATTACTATTGACTATCTTATCAGACCGTGTAGTGATGCTAATTCTACCTGCTTCATTAACTATTTAAAGGTCAACACTAAGTCTTGTCTAGTTTATAAGAGACAAAGGCAAGAGTGAAATGTATTATCTTATTCCTCTGGATGCAATTCTTTCAGCAATTTGAAAGACTCAGTTGTCGATATAGAAAGGTTAATGCTGTACCCCCTTCTTTATCAATTGTCTGTTTTTTATCAAATCTGTGCCTTATCTCATGTCTTCTTTATCAGATCTGCTTGAGTAAGGTACATAATTTAAGCCTCTTCCAAATTTAATTTCCCCTTCTCAGAAGTCCTGCAACTGTTTAAAAAAAAATATCCTCTTACAAAGTCTATTTTAGATGATAACACATGCCAAGTTCAGGTTTTAACAACTCGGCAACTATGCCCTTAAATACAAAATACTCTTCATATTTAAATTGATCAGTAACCTAAAAAAATAGCATTTTAAGATAATATGCCAATTCCTCATTTCTTTTCTTCAGTTAGAGGAAATATGTTGGTACAAATTTCCTTTCAAATTGGATGTTGGCCCATCCTAACAGTAAACTTGGCGAAGTAAAATGACTGAGTTCTGTACGTAGACTTTCGCCATTCAAAGAGCTTGCTCATGGAGGCAGAGCTATTGGTAGCTGTCTAGATCATAAAAAAACCAACCAAAAACCAACCAAACAAAAAACGTTTTGTGGTTCTCTGCACAAACCCTAGCGTAGCAAAAAGCTGCTATGGAACAGCTTGTGTTCAAAGCTGCTGAGATGCTGCTCAGTGAACTTCCACTGGTTTCCAATGTTCTTGAGTTCCCCCCTTTCACCTTTGTTTCCATCTATTCTGTAGAGGAGGGGTAAAAAAAAATATCAAACCCCCTCACTTCTCAAACACTTCCTTCGCTGAATCTCGAATTCTCATGTTCTACTTGTAAATACTTTGAACTGTAAGATGAGTCTGTTCTTCCTATTATGGGATGACATACCTGCTCACAGCTATCTGAATAACAGGAGGAAGAGGATTTAAGAAGGACTGTTAGCTTTCCTGCTGTGCCCCTTTGAAGCTATCACATACCTTTCACTGCTTCCAGTCTGTTCTGGCAATTATTCCTGAACTTCTTCATTAAAAAAACCCAAGCTTTCCTATGATTTTCTTTAAAGCATTAATGCCACTGTTGCTGTTTTGCTTGATGCTAAAAAGTTCTTCCATTTATTTTCTGATTTATACTTATTGCACAAGCACCTTCTATAGTGTTTTCCCCCCATCTCATCACATATTTCACTAGATTATCTCCCCTGCCCCCCAACATGCTTATTGAAAGTTTCTGTTCTGAAGTTTGCTTCTATGAGTCTGAAATTTGACTGTTACAAGTGTGTTTTCTGCTTGTTTGACATCTCACCAGTTCTTGTGGAATTTGGAAGCTGAAGGAAAGTTTCAGTGTGGTTCTCCATTTGCTTTTGTTTTCCTGAGTACTACTGTAATTTTTTTTTTTCCTCCTGTCTCTGAGTACATGAATGGTAGGAAACTCATGGCAAAACTGTAGCTGTAGTCACTGAATGTGGGTTCTAAGTGCCTGCAGGCTTCCTTCATAATTAAATGTTTAAGCTGGTAATGATGAAATTAGAAATAGACTGGCAGTTCTGTCGGGAAGCCTGAGCAGAGAGAATGCAAAGAGCTTGTGTTTATCAAATATGTTGCTGAAGCTTTACATCACAGACTGGTTTCTACCTTTAAGCATTTTCAGGCAACTCTATTTCTAACAGTCTTTTTTAAAATTCTATTTCCTGTGTCACCTCATTGACGTTCTCTCTTCAGCAGAGAGCTGTGTGTCCCTGTATCTTTGGCTCCTGATAATTGTCTTGCATGGTAATTTGATCTTCCAAGTCCATGATTTCCTTATCGCTAAAAGCAAGGATTTTGAATCCAGTCTCATGACCTTAGCCTGGAGGCCAGTTTCTTGTTGCCAGCATTGGTGTATCGTTGACTTTTTTCAGCTTTATGTTGCATTTGATGCACTTGGTATCAAAAACCTTCCCACCCATTACAATTTTAATCTCACATAAGGGTTTAAATTTTAAACTTTTTAAGGTGATACAGGAAATAAAACCAAAGGATATGCCATTTTCTAGTTAAGGCAAGAGATTGGATTACTACAGGTAATCACTACCTCCTCAGAGCTTGGTTTACTGTACTATCTCAGTGTTCTTCCCCACTAATCTCCCACAGTGGGCTTTTAATAAGGGGAACAAGCTACATACATGCAGAGCAGAAGGGATGGTAACTGCCCTCGTGTCCTTTCTAAGCTGTCCCAGCACTTGTCCTGCCAATGATACCAAGGGCAGGCTCAGAGTCAGCGTATCCATGGAAAAGATGCTGCTTTCCCTTAACTTGTATGTTCTCTTAAACAAACTACCAGAAGGTGGTGAAAACTACCAGTGCTCTACTCCCACACTGCATCATCAGCCTGTATTTTCCCAACACCCAAGTTTTCTCAGTGGTAGATGTGAGCTCCTTGGACGGTAGACACCCTACATCCTTGCCCAGGTGTTAGTCCCATCGTATCTCGGCAGGAAGAGGCAGATCTACAGTGGCACTACAACATCTGAGTTAACAGTTTACAGTCACTGGAGGAAATGGGCTCCAAGGCATCTGATGCTTCTGTCTGGCCTGTCAGGACTCATCATGCTGTTACCCGTTACTGTAATGGATCCTACCAAGCTTCTGCAGCTCATCAGCCCTGACCTTGGCACTCTCCAGTACTGTAATTGTGGTTGACGTGAAAATATGTGTAGTGTTCCCATTGCATCAGTTAATGCTTTTACAAGGAGTTTCTAATGCTGTAAAAGTGTGTTTGAAATGATGTAACTTCTGCTTAAACCTCACTGTCTCTCTCGCAGGCTCTGAATACAGGGCTGTAGATGTTTTACATTAACTGTTAAAGAGACTCTTAGAGATTCTCTTACAGAAATCCTCTTTTTCTGCACAACAGCCAATCCAAGCCAGTAGTTTCTTTAAAAAGAAAGGGCTATGTGCTCTGACAATATATGCTTTATGATAACAAAATGAAAAAGGAAATCTGGTAAGATTAATTGCACCATTCACTCATGGATTGAAAAAAAAAAAAACCAAACAACACAAAACCAAAACCAACAACCAACAGCTTTGGTATAAAGCAAAGCTAATGCTTTCTTTTAGCTAGAGGCTCTATGAGCTTTAAATATACAGCAGCTTTAAGCATACTGTGCCTTTTTGACGTTAGACCCATTGTTACATTCCTTTGAACAGTCTGGATGTTTGTGCCAGCACTCAACATTGACAGCTCTTACCCTGCTGAAGACTCACAGGATTCAGATAAAAATATTACTTTAACTTTTTTGATCCTCATCTCTCCTTGACAGAAAAAGTGAACTTTTAGCCATTACTGAAACTGGAGAAGATAGTCCAGACATTTACACAAACAACAGGAATGAGAGAAACCTTGGTATATGCCCTGACTTGTGAGAAAGGGCCTCTGCCTTTCAGTGACAAAGAGATTTTTTTAAATGGCTGTAATTTTGTTACTGCTGACTTATCAAATTCTCAGTTTGAGAAAACTGCACCATCTTGCTTGAATGGCTTGATAGTTAAAACTCTAGCTAAGCTGAAGAAGATTAGTGTAGAAGTTCTGAGGAAGGAATACTTCTAAAATTCCATGTCTAGTTTATTAGTAAGGAATTTCTAGTGCTGGAATTACCTGGAAGACAGTCTCTGAAATTATAGTCTCTATTAACTATTTTATCATTGTTCTTCGTGGGCCTCAAGATTTTCTGGGATTCTTTGTTGGTTAGAGGGTGTTTTTTGTGGTTGTTTTTTGTTGCTGTTGTTTTTTTGTTTGTCTTAACATGACATTAACTATGTGCAACATATCTGGAAAAATAGAGATAACTGGTATCAACACAAATGAAAACACGTATAAAAGATTTATTGTAAACAAAACAACTCTGTGCAAACAGTGAGGAAAAGACTTTCGTGTTTTTAAAAATGCCATGCGACTTTGTAAAATGTAAAACCCACCAAACTTACTGTGTTGGTACTTCATGCGAGAACAGTTCACAAATAGTCCACTCAAGCCAGTTATGTAACTGGCTTTGATTTTTTTTTTTTTTTTTTTTTTTTTTTTTTTT
>JAAGAY010043579.1:0-24244 GCA_011801015.1 Ardeotis arabs
AAAGGAAGCAAAAGACATTATTACCTGGTAAATTAAGACATGAGAAGCTCACCATCAGTTGCCCACAGGATAGATGACACAGTCCAGCACTATATTAGGCACAAGATGGCCAACTTCTGTGCTACAGACGAAAGCCAATGCTCTTGCAAAGCCATTTTTCAGTCTCAGTCACTTTGTCACTGTTTTCTAGAGTATGTATAGCAATATCACTGGTGCAATGCAAAAAGAATGGAAAATTCTCTAGTTCCTTACTGATTTGCAGACAAAGAGTATTTTCATCTTGAAATGTAAGGAATTTGTGTTTAACTTGAAAACTCTGGGAGCAAGTTGTTACCTTAAGTCAGAGATGCTGTCCTCCTACACATTACAGCTTCCATCAGTGCCTGGAAGGTTCAGCTACAGGGGCTCAGTGATGTGGGTACCCCTAAACCGTATGTGTAATTCCTCTCATTATGGACTGAAAGGCTACATAACTACAGACAAAGCAAGAGTCTGGTTTTTGGCTGAGAAGACATGTCATGGCACAGCTTACATCTATTTGAATAAAGTCTCTTCCCCTTCTCTCAAACAGGGTCACCTTAACCATACTGAGTAACAGGAAGAGTCCCTGACTAATGCTATTCCCAAAACAAGTCGGGAAAAAATGCTAGCTGGCACAGTAACACTATGATGTTTAAAAGTGTGGATGAGCATGGACAAGCTTTGTTTCCATGTCTACTGGCCATGTATAGCCTATAGTACAGACAAAACTGAAAGAACCAATACTGTAAACCTGTCACAACGTAGCCAGGCAATATCTTTTCAGTATAGTGCTTTTATTTCAGATCCTCTTTGGTGACTGTGCCTTGACAAAATAGAACTATTTTTTTTTTTTTGAATGGTGATATATTTGTCTCATCTTTGAGACGTTTTTCTGAACCAGGGCATGCAAAATCAATGGCCTTCGCTGAGAATAGTAGCACCACAATCTGGAGCTGGAACACTTTGATCCTAGATCCTTTGCCTTTTCTTCTATTTCAATCCAGTTGACAAAATCGGTCTAAACCACTTCTGTGCTTAAAGCTGCTCAGATGCTTGCTGGATTAGTATGCAAGTCATATTCTTTGACAACAGGGAATGTCAGACTAGTGTGACATGTGTTTCCTTTTAGGCAAAGCTCGCAGTATCTAGTGGTTTGGTGATCATGGCAGTTTCTGTCTGGTTCGTTCAGCAGATGGCTTCAATAGTTGGAGCTCAGTCCTTTGCTTTGAAATACATAATCCTTGGCTAATTTTATGATGCAGAGAGACACCGTGGGACACAAAATTATATACCTTTTATCCCAAGTGGCATTACACATTTGGTGGTACGGTGCCAGTTATGCATTTCAGGATGTTGTCAAAAAATTGGTATGTGACAAAATTTTAATTTGAAGAGAAAACTTAAAGATAAATTATTACTCTCTTACTTTCAGATCTATTTCTATGTTGAATGTTCCATATCACTTGAGTAATGAGATTTCTGCATATATATCATAATTTTCGTTTGAGCTTCACTGTCTAATTTCATTGCTCATTAAGATTACTTATACAGAGCAGTGCTTTTTTATAATTGGGGATCATCTTTAGTCAGCCTTTGGGCCACCCTTATCATTGTGATATCTTGAAGGTAGTATATTTTCTTATGCTTTTCACTGTTTTAATATCTACATGGTTTACAGCTAATTCCACTTGTCAGATTTTAGAATCATAGAATGGTTAGGGTTGGAAGGGACCTTCAAAGGTCATCTAGTCCAACCCCCCTGCAAGGAGCAGGGACATCCCTGACTAGATCAGGTTGCTCAGAGCCTCATCCAGCCTGGCCTTGAATGTTTCCAGGGATGGGGCATCCACCACCTCTCTGGGCAACCTGTTCCAGTGTTCCACAACTCTCATTGTGAAAAATTTTTTCCTAATATCCAATCTAAATCTACCCCCCTCTATTTTAAAACCATTACCCCTCGTCCTATCACAAGAGGCCCTACTGAACAGCCTCTCCCCATCTTTCTTGTAGGCCCCCTTGAGGTACTGGAAGACCGCTATCAGGTCTCCCCGGAGCCTCCTCTTCTCCAGGCTGAACAGCCCCAACTCTCTCAGCCTTTCTTCATAGGAGAGGTGCTCCATCCCTCTTATCATCTTTGTGGCCCTCCTCTGGACCTTCTCCAGCTGGTCCATGTCCTTCTTATGTTGGGGGGCACCAGAATTTATCCATCTATCCACCATCTATTTTCAGGAATCAGATGCTGCCATTCTGAGGTGGAAGAGCAGACACAAATTCTGCAAAGTAGATTTAAGATTTGGCTTTCTGTACATACAGTTTTTAATGCACAGGCTTTCCAGCATCTTTAATAGTGTGTTAAAATAGCAAAGAAAGTTTTACAAAGAAGATAAATTGTTGGTTTCTGCTGCTGAATAATTCTTCAGCTCTTTACTTAAAATGAAGATGTAGATATGGAAATGAAAGAGAGAAGAAAACAATGTAGGAGATACAGAAACTCAGTCGTGACTAGGAGCTACGAGCCAATTATTGCACTGTAATTTGGAAAACAGAGTAGGATTGTTCTATACAATGCGTATTTCTAGGCTGACAAGGAAAATGCACAATTGCTTTTATCACAAAGTTCTGAGGTACATGTGAATCACTTGTAATAGGATTGCCTAAGTAAGGAAATTATATTTGTTTAATGCTTATGAACTTAACAAGACCCATAATTAAAAGTCAGGAGAGAGAGTGCCAGTGAGATGTTTATTACAGAAGTGGTAGAAGTGAAAGATCTTTGTATTTTTTCAAGTAGAATGGTTAGATCCATCTTTTCTTGTAGATGCCTATTATAAGCTCATAACAGTACACATCTAACTGATAGTTCCTGCTTTTACTTGGCTTTTATTTGTGTTAATTATTTGTGTTATAACAGTATTTAGAGTCATGGGCAGAACCCCACTAAGGTGGATACCTAAAGGAGGCATATAGGAAAGACAGGGAGAAACTCTTCAGCAGGGCTTGTTGTGACAGAAGGAGGGGTAATGGTTTTAAAATAGAAAGAAGCAGATTCAGACTGGACATAAGGAAATTTTTTTTTATTATGAGGGTAGTGGAACACTGGAACAGGTTGCTCGGAGAGGTGGTAGGTGTCCCATCCCTGGAATCATTCAAGGCCAGATTGGATGGGGCTGTGAGCAACCTGATCTAGTTGAAGGTGTCTCTGCTTCTTGAAGGGGAGTTGGACTAGATGACCTTTGAAGGTCCCTTCCAACCCAAACTATTCTATGATTCTATGATTAAGGGAGTGGATGTTCCACTTGGAAGAGCTTCTTGTCTGCTGAGACAAAATGAACTTGAAGGACTGACGCAGAAGTTATGGAAGAGTTCCCATTTTGTAGAGGGGACTTGAGGCCTACACTCATTAACTAATATCCTAAAAAAACATACAAGAATTCTGGAAAAATATCTGTGAATTAAACCAAGGTCAGAGGATTCCAAGTGCAGTTGTTGCCCTGTTTCTACTGTATGCCAGTCTCTAGGTACTCTTTGGTTCAAAGTGGGATGGCTCTTTCCAAAGCTCAGCTCTGATATGTCAGGTGGGCCATGCATAGCACTCATCAACTCAGTAAAAATATATTTTGGCTCCATTTCCAGTAACTGTAAGGACAGATTCACTCATAAGGTTAGTTGACTTATGAACACCTACATAAGTTCTTGAAAGTTAGATAACTACAAATAAGTAAAATACAACTACAAGGAGAAACTAACAAAAAGTATCTCTTGGTGGTTTTGGAAGTAGACCTCAAAATAAGGCTTCCAGTATGGAATATGGAAAAAAATCAAGTACATGACTCTCATATATTGCCTTCACCTAAAATATTGCAAGTAGGAGATCCAGGAATACAGATGCAACTGGAGATAGATTTTGCTAGCAATTGTAAATATAGGAAGATAATGGTAAAAATGTTGGAAGAAAAATAATGCTTAAAAGAGAGGACACATTTGTAATGTTTGTGCCCCAAAGTAAGAATATATATGGGAAGTATTTGCCATTTAGATATAAGCATCTATCTTTCATAATATTTTATTTTAGTATCTCTTTGTGAGTAAATAATCTTATTGTAACAGAATGAGGAATATACCTCCACTGCTAAATCCAATAAAATAAAATTCGATTTTCTCCAAGCCCTTTATAGGCAAACTTGTTAAAATTTAGTGCAAGCTTTGTGTAAGTGAGGATTTCAGAATTTAGCTTATTTCAGAGACAAATTAATTTAGTAACATGTTCATTTGGGCTTTCACCCTCTAAACAGATACTTTGCTCGTCTACATATGAAATATATCAAATTAATTGGATTTTTCCATGCATTGTGTGGGAGCATGGTACAAACATTCTGAAATTCTGTATCTCATTATTTGTTACCCCTTACTTTTTCTTTACAGCTGATTTAGGTATGTGCATGGGTACGACGGGACCTGAAGTAGGTCAGAGCTCTGAGATGACCTGAGAGCACACCACAAACACCAAACAGGCATCAGAGATGCATGTACGAAAATCCAAGAAAAAAGTCGATTTGAAAGTGCAATTTTAAAATGAGCTTTCAAATCAAAGATCTTTTTGGTAAAATAAAACAGAAATAAAAGAGTTTGCAGTCTGATTCCCCGCTTCCTCACGGGGTCTTTTCAAGTCTGGTTCCTTCTTACAGTGTTGGGCTCAGTCCAGTAATTTTCAGTATTTCTGGTCTCTCACAAACACTATATGAGTAGGATGCATTTGCTTCATGGAGAAGTCTCTTTTCACTTGTTCTTTCTCTGTCTGTGCTACAGGTTTGCTGCTGCTGCCCTGCTCCTGCTCTGGACTCCAGCTACTTCACTAAGGTTCCTCTCAGGAAAGGCACAAATTCCCCTGAATCCAGAGCATACCACATCATGCAAGGAACACCTATCAGTTAAGCAGCTTTCCTTCCTATACCCCTTTTTAGCAGAACAGAACAGAACAGAACATGTAGTAAAACAGAGCAGATTGCAAGCAAAGAGATTAAACAATTGTACAATCTATCACCGTATCCTTCCTTATACTGTCTCCCTCATTAGACCTCTTAGAATTCCCTGTTACTGTTTCTTATATACATTTATTTAGTTTTCTGGAAATAAGATTTTGAATTCTTCTGAACTCAGATTTTATTTTTGTGACAGTCTGAACAACTCCTCCTCACTGTGCTCATGGAGCCCAATTTTCTTTCACTCCCTTGGCCACTATCCGAATACAGAATACAAATTATAATGTTAATATGCCTGGGCAGAATATTTTTGTTCCTTTAGTATTTCTTCCTTCTCATTCCTGCTTTGTGTTTCTGAGAGGTGCTTGGTAATAGCTTAAAGCAGATTGTGTTACGTGTATGTTATGAGTGCTAACAGAGGAGAGAGAAAAGAATTCTTGTTGAAGAAGTGGCCACTGTGCTCATGGGTCAATGTGCAATATTCATTTGCTGTAATTTCAATTTCCAGTAAGCTGTCCAATACATCTCTGTTTCAGTGCCTATTATATCTGTGTCATCATCTACCCTCAAACTAATAAGAGTAATTTCATTAGTCTGGCCATTCGAAAAAGCAAAACTTTTGTCTGAAATTAATAACTCCCACAGATTAATCAAAGGTAATTATATTAGGAGAAGTTATGTCTTCTTGTATCCTGAGTCATAAAATGAAATTCTCATTAAAATTGTATTACATTCATTACCCGTGTATACCCAGATTCCCAGAGATATACATTATATACGAATCTCCATTTCAATATTGCTTGCAAAACTCTTTTTGATTCCGTCCAAGGTTTCAGCACAAGAGTGTTCAGTCTGAGGAAACCATGCTATTCCTACACATGCAACTTAGATTGTTCTGCTGTGAATAAAAAATGCTGCATTCAGCTTAGCAAAGGCCATAACGTTCACCTTTACCACTTGTAAACTCCAACTGATTTCTGACTACAACTATCAACTGCTGTTTCAGGAGTATAATTAAGTTGCCATTGCACCTCTCCTTTTTAGAGGATAACCTAAAATCACCGAACTTTGTGTTACATGGTGTTCTTTGTGCTCTGAGGCAGCACAGCAAGTTGGGCAGAATCCTAGGTTAAAAGATATGTGACAAGTGCAATCTTTTGCATTTGATTTGAATGTGGTCTCATTCTGCCCTCTAACTTTTATCGTTCCTTTCTATTGAGCTTGGAGTAGCAACTTGCTCCGTCCCTGAATCTGTATAGTGCCTAGCACAATGCAGCCCTGACCTTGGTTGGGACACTGCAGTACCGTGAACAAGAAAAATATTAATTAACTGCTATGTCCCAGCCAAAACATTTGCCCTTCAAAGGTGCATAAGGATTTTGCCCTTCCTTATTGGTTGCAGTAAGGACTGCCAACTCTGTAATTTTGTGGTGAAAAGCGCTAGAGAAATATAAAGTGTTAGCTTCTTCCAAGGCAAGATAACTATTAGCAAGGTTGCTCGCAGTAAGAGACAAGGTTGTTTAATCATTTTTTTAGGCCAATAATATATTAATTACTTGGACAAAGAAAGAAATTTCAAGGAGGGGTATTCCTCTTTTAACTTTGCTCACCATCACGAAGTCACTTAATGATATGCTTTTCTACCTTATCTCAGAAAATTCCATAGCTGCCACTTCTTTTGACTCACTTGTGCTCCTGCAAATTGCCCGTGAAGTTCATTTTGCTAATCAAAATATCATAATAAAGGTTACAGTCCATGGGAGTTGTCTGAATGAGGATGGTATGGAAATAAGTAGTAAAAATGAAGTTGGGGTTTAGAAATCTCATTTGTTTCTTAAAATCATACTATTCCTTGATTGAAGAGTCCCATTATCACACTGCACTGCTGCCATTCTGCCATTAGCTCCAGTATGAAGTAAATCAAAGAATCAAATTGTTGTGTATATTGCTAATCCGAAAATACCAGACTGAAAAAAGGCAAAATCCCAAAAGCCAAAGCAATGTTTTTGAAAACACCAGAACCTGGTATTAAGTGGTATCTGCAGAGCGTGGCCAGCAGGTTGAGGGAGGTGATTCTGCCCCTCTACTCTGCCCTGGTGAGACCCCACCTGGAGTACTGTGTCCAGTTCTGGAGCCCCCAACATAAGAAGGACATGGACCAGCTGGAGAAGGTCCAGAGGAGGGCCACAAAGATGATAAGAGGGATGGAGCACCTCTCCTATGAAGAAAGGCTGAGAGAGTTGGGGCTGTTCAGCCTGGAGAAGGGGAGGCTCCGGGGAGACCTGATAGCGGTCTTCCAGTACCTCAAGGGGGCCTACAAGAAAGACAGGGAGAGGCTGTTCAGTAGGGCCTCTTGTGACAGGACTAGGGGTAATGGTTTTAAAATAGAGGGAGGTAGATTTAGATTGGATATTAGGAAAAAAATTTTCACGATGAGAGTTGTAGAACACTGGAACAGGTTGCCCAGAGAGGTGGTGGATGCCCCATCCCTGGAAACATTCAAGGCCAGGCTGGATGAGGCTCTGAGCAACCTGATCTAGTTGAAGATGTCCCTGTTCCTTGCAGGGGGGTTGGACTAGATGACCTTTGAAGGTCCCTTCCAACCCTAACCATTCTATGATTCTGTTCTATGATTCTATGCAGTGCTTTATGGAAAAGGAAGCTGTTATTTTCGTTATTATTTTTTGACCAGGCTCTTACGTCTTGGATCATAACTAGACACACTCTCCATCCTTCATGAAGGGGAACTGTGGCTCTGGAGCTCTAGTTTTCGTGAGTTAGATGAGACATTTTACTTGGGAGTCCTGGTCCTAGGGTTTACCATGGCAAAAGAGCAGTCAGAAATGCTCCTTACAGACTAAAGCAGATGAGACTGAAAATGTTTCACCAGCCGAGAGGCATATCACGAATAGCAAGCTAAAGGAAAACAACCCAAAACCAAACAAGAACCAGTCAATGTGTTCCTATGTAGCAGAAAGTAAGGTAGTAATTTTCTTGTAATGATTTTTGGTGGATTTTACTTACAGATGCAGTAAAACATGTAAGTAGAGCTAGCTCAGAGCTAGGAGGCAGACAATGGAAGAGGAGGCCATGTTGAGTACCTGACTGCATCACGGTCGTGCCAGCAATAGTACTTGCACTTCCAAGGTAAGGTAGCAAAAGTGCTATTGGTGGGATACAGTTAAAGGTAATTATCTGTATGCTTCTAATTTGGACAAGATGTGACCCTTTTCCCTGAAAGGCACTGAGGGAAAATAGTCGTGCTTTCAAGTTATCACCATGCTAAGATGCAGAGCCCTATGCGCAGATGAAAGCAGACAAGAAATAAAGCAGATTTACTGCAAAACTAATTCCTTTCTTGGCACGTTACTGCACTGAATAACTTTTAGAGAAAAGAGATCTATGAATTACACTGGCTTTTGCACTCCCTGACATAATATGGTCAATGGCATCCTGTTGTCATTGAGGTCTTCAAATGCAGCAGAAACATTTCATTTAACTCCTCAGCACAGCACAAGACACTTGCAAAAATCTTCTTGACAAGAGCACAGGATAGGAACAATCTTGTAAGGAGCTCCTGAGGAGCCTGTCAGCTGTAACGTCCTGTGCAGGGAAACTTTCCAGGATGCCTCTCATGAGGACAGGTGCAGACTGTATGAAATACCCAAACCTGCAACCTGCAGCTACAAAGAACTAGGGCTGAAAGGATAGAGAACATGTCAGCAGCAGCAGGTGTGGGGACATGAGTCAGTCACATGAACAAGTGTGTACTGCTGTACTGGCCACCCAGTTTGTGAGTTATACAACAGAGCCGTGCGAGGGGCAGGGTTTTGCTCCTCTGTTACAGCATGAGACATGCCGATGATGAGTCTGGTTACACCTCTCTTGCTTACACCCCCTCCTTCTTTGTGCTGACCTTGAGATGCTTTCTCTCAACTCCTCGTGTGTTGGAACACATCCCAGGCAAATTCTCCAGAATTTGGCAAAATTAGCTCATGCAAATTATGACTTGATGTCAACTGGGCTTATTTTTATTCATAGGGAAGCTCAGGGAAGGTGTTGTCAAAAAAGGTGTGGACAGAAGGATCATTTCTACAGATATGAGAAACTGAAAGTGTGATGGAACTAGATTAAAAGGGAGATGACAAAACTGGGCAGAAGTCAGCATTGCTCCCAGTAGCCCTCTGTGAAACACTAGATGGCAACAAATCAAGGGATAATGAAATGGGTATCTTCCTCTTTTTTAAAGTTGCTCCAGTGTATCAGGACCTTGTGGGAGCTACTTCTGTTACACTTCTCATTTGTTCCCCAAAACATTGCAGGATATCAGGAAGGGTGTTTTTATTTATTTATTTCTTTAACTCATTTCTACCAGTTGAGAACAGATGAATCCTATTTAAGAGAGTAACTTCAGCTGTGTAACAGAGAAGCTGAAACTTGCCTAAGTTTATCTCTGCTGTGAAAGCTATAGGTGCTTTAATATATATATTTTGTCCTAATCTGATCTACTTTGATTTTATTACATATTTGTATTTAACTAAAGCAGGAAAGTATCTCATAACTTTCCTTAAAAGGAAGGTAGCATTTCTACTGAGGCAAGCCGATTTTTTTATTATTTAACCCAAGACCCAAAGATCAGCTTTTAGAGAAGATGACTCTGATACGGTCCAGTTCAATTTTCGACCACAAGATGATTTTACACTAAAGCAAACGATAGCCATCTGACATATCTGAGTCTGTGATCTTTCACTTCTTTTCCCTAGCTTACACCTACAATATATTTCTGAAAACTGCTTTAACCATTTTTTAAAGTTCATAAACCCATTACCTTTTTTCTAATTTAGTTTGGCAGTGCTTGTTCTTCTAAGGAAACATTTGCATGACAGTACCAAAGAACTGAGTAAAATTTGTAATTAGGAAAGGACTCCAGCAATTTTATGTGCTGGATGAAATAACTTTCCAGTAATAAAAGCTTTATTTGCTATCTGTAGCATGATTTAGTCATAAGTTACTAAAAGGACGCTGTGATCCAGACAGCCTTATGTTCACTCTCAAGTATCTAGTCTGTAACACTAAGAACTCTTCAGGCTTTGTAACCTTATAAATAAATGTATGTTATTACATATGAATTAGTTTTGTTGAGTCTTTTTATAGCCTAATAATCAGTTTGGCATATACACTCCTTCCATTTCATTGGATCACAGGCAAATATAATTTTTTCTAAAACTCATTTCATTTCCAGAAACTTTGCCTTGTTGACAATTCCATGCTTCTACCTAAATCAGAATTATTTTCTCTGGTAGAATATTATGATAAGAGCAGTAACTGTTAACTGTAACAATAATTATTATTTTCTCGCTTAATTGCCAGGAAACGAGAAATCTCTAGAATAAGCAATTTACCCAAACAGAACTTTGGATTTGTGGCACAATACATTCAAGAATGAAGTCATTAAAAAAAGATATTTCTTTACTGTTTTCTATGTTGAATTGAAAATACGGGTTTGTATCTTCCCATCTGAAATCATTTAGGCATTTCATAAATCAACTATTGCCCTTATCCTAATTTTTTATCACCTTTTAATTATGTTAAAATCATTTATTATGTTAACCAAAAATGTATTTGCCAGTTTTCCTGATATTTTGAAAAAGTCTGATGTGTAATTGTTGCACTTGAGAGTAGTACAGTGCACACTGTAGTAGCACACTATGTCCTCAGCCCATCTTCTACTTAGGTTGATGTGGATTCCTTGCCACAAGCGGCTCCCGTAGCACATTAAGTGATCTGACCAGTTCCTGATACGCACAGTTTGCTCTTTCATGCTCTCCCCAGCAGTAAGTGAACTACCTCGTCTGAGAAGCCCTTCTTCATTTGTTTCAATATACGTGTTTCTGTGTTTGTGTTAGTGAAGGCATGGACATTGCAGCTCTAGCAAAAGCTGGTGAAGTTTGTGACGGTCCTTCCCCAAGATCATTGTCTCTAGGCAGTCATTTAGGCATGATGTTAATCCCATGTATCTCTCTGAGTGCTGCTAGGCTGCCTTTCATACTGTGCCCAGTTGTGAGCCCACAGACCAGTTGTGAGCCCACAGACCAGTTGTGCTCATCCTCCTGGGCAGTGGAATAGGAGCTTGAACAAGTGCCCCTGGTCATGTGTCCATCCTGACAAGCCAGTTGGCATCCTTCCAACATGCTGGCGAATGTCAACAACAGTGCATCTGGGCATGAGTCTGAGCCCTGTGTCAGCATTATAATACAGATTAAATCCTCTGAAATCGGTGCTCAAAACTCAAACATGATTTGGTTTGGTACGGTGTTAGTGCAGAGACAGGAAAGTAGCCTTGATATTGTCAGTGTGGAAAGGGTTAAACTAATAAAGTTCTCAGAGTATCAACCATCCAGGCCTCAGTGGCACAGGCCATCTTGAGCACATTGCCATTTGCAAGGCTGTGGATATTTTGTTGCCCACCCTTCTCACACTGATCGGCATCAATTTCATCTCATGTTGGCTGGGGCCATCTGTTTCTATCCAATGCCTCGGTTGTGGCCGTGGCTATCACACAAGTTGTCGTAGTTCAGCCCGGATCGGGACCAGACTACGCAGTCTCTCTCTCACTCCCCCCACCCTCCGAGAGAACAGGGGGAGATAACAGAAGAAAAACGGCTTGAGGTTTGAGATAAGGACAGGGAGAAATCCTTAAAGTTACTGTCACGGGCAAAAACAGACTCGACTTGGGGAAAACTATTTATTTATTACTAAAACTAGCAGGAGAATGAGACAGAGAACAAGATAAAAGCCTCCTCCCTACCCCTCCCTCTTCCCGAGCTTAACATTATCTCTACTACCTTCCCGCCCCGAGTGGCACAGGGAGGAAGAGGGAATGGGGGTTGCGGTTAGTTCATTATGTGATGTTGTACGCCGCTGCTTCATAGTCGGGGGAAGAACTCCTCACATTCCTCCCCTGCTCCAGTGTGGGGTCCCACCCATACGCCACAGTCCTTCACGAAACTGCTCCGGCGTAGGTCATCTCTTCCACGGAGTGTAGTCTCTCCAGAACGGCTGCCCCAGCGGGCCCTCCACGGGCCACAGCCGCCTTCAAGCATCCACCTCCCCCGGTGTGGGGTCCTTCACGGTCTCCAAGTGGATCTCTGCTCCTCCGTGGACCTCCATGGGCTGCAGGGGGACAACCCGCTCCACCATGGTCATCACCACAGGCTGCAGGGGAATCTTGGCCAGGAGCCGCATTACTCCTCTCTCTCCTTCTGAACTGACCTTGGCATCTGCAGCTGTTTCTCTCACAAGAAAAGTTCGTTCTTCACAACAGGCTGGCAGACGCCTCTCAGGATCTCTTCACATCTCATTTACATCTCATCTCCTCTCCACTTCTTGCAGCCGGGCTGGGCTGAGTTGGGCCCAGTCAGGGCCACCTGGCGAGAGGCCAGAGGGTGAGGCCTGCAAGGCCCATGAGGCCTGCGCCTCCCCCTCTGGGCCTCTGCCCCCACTCAGTTTCTTCACATCTTGTCTTCCCCTTTTTTTTCCTGTTTTCCCCTTCTTAAATACGTTATCGCAGAGGTGTTATCACGGGACATTCTGCTACCAATCGGCTCGCCCTTGGCCAGCAGCAGGTCCGCCCTAGGCCCAGCCGAGTCCACTAAACAAAGGGGAGCGACTTCTAGCAGTTTCCTACAGAAGCTTCCACCTTAGGCCCCCCCTCACCAAACAAAACCACAACACAAGTGTAACTGTCTGTTGTGTGGGACCTGAATTATCCCTACAGCATTTATTTTCCATTTTAATTTTTAATAGCAAAAGATAGTTCTCTGCCCTGCTGTATTACAGTAATGCTCTTGCTAACTTTCATTTGTTACTTTTTACTCTTATTCCAATAATGAGGTTATTTAAAATATTCTTCTTCTATTCTGTCTTGTTAATTTGTACAAATGACATCTTTATGTTTAGTGACACTAATTAGACCATAACTGACCTAAGAAATCACTAGAAAACAAATTCTAGACAGAGGTTTCTTTCTCCTATTTCAGGAGCTAAAGTACTCTGAGGAGGCTGAGCTATGGAAGATGGGAACAAGTTGAAAACTTTGCAGCGGTTTGCCTTAACCAAGATCTTTCCATGACTCCTGCTAAATAACTGTAGTTTCATCAGGGCTGAATTCAGACCTTTATGTGGGATTGAGAACAGTTTGTGTCATGGAAAAACGAAATGTAAGAGTTTACGAAGTCACTTCCTACAGGACAAAAGGTGTGAAGTTCATAGTGATGATACAATTTTCACTGCTGACGTAGTACTGGCTGCTTGTTCCAAATACCCGTGCAGTTAAATAATTTTGCCCATTGGGTTCTCATGTGTTTCAGCACACATGATCTGTGTAGCAGTGTAAGCTTTGGAGGATCCAGCCTTCAGTCTTGCTTAAAGGGTTGACATTCCTCCAGTGAGCTGCATCTGATCAATCTTGATGTCCAAGGACCCAAGTCAGAACCTGAGACTGCATGCGCAGGGTGAACCAGGCTGCTTCGAGGTCTACAAAATCCACTCATTAACAAAGGAGCAGATAATTGAAGAAATGAAATGGGAACAAACTATGTGATATGGTATCATTTTCCATATGAAGTCAGTGGCACAACTTATGTGACTAAAGAAGAATAAGGAAAAGATTAACAGAAGGAAAATCTAGATCACAGGCCATTATACAGGCTTCAGTCATCCAACTAAGAAATTGACCTCTTGAAATGGATTTGTTTTTATATGCCAGCCACATGGTTTTATGATTGAAACATCCATAGTGCAGAAAACTCTTGTGAGGAACATGTGGACACACAGCTGTTTTGGAAATGACTGTAAGTAAATAGGTGTCTTAATTCTTTCTACCTGTAAATTTGCAAAGAGGTCAGAGCTGCAGTGACAATTTATGGGACAACAAGAAAAATACTTGAATTAATAAAGAGTGAGAGTCCATTTTCTTAAGCGGTAGGGAAAAAAGTTATAGAAACTTAGCAGTCAATATATTCTCTCCCTGTGCTGAGTAAACAGTAAAAAGAAAATGTAATTTGCTCACAGGCTATTTCATTGTAGAAAAAAAATGTGGAAAAGCTATATTTTTATTAACTTATAAATATATGTGCATATATAGGACAATTTATAGACTGGATTTCAAATACTGATGAATGTGCTAATGCCATGTATATATTACAATGAAATGAATACACTTTGCAGAGGATGAAAAGTTAACTTGCACATTTCCAGCGTTTGCAGTCCAACTTTTAATATAAATACAGTACTGAGGAAAGACATTAGGTAGTTTTTGGTGTTGAGGGTGTCAGTGCTGAGGGTGTCAAGGAGCAAATGTTAGAGGTACCATCTTTAAGGAGAGAAGTGTCTTTCACCCAGACCTGGATTTATGTCCTGTGCTGACATTTCTGCAAAGTGCTGGAGATAACATACAGTTAGAAGTACTGATCTCCAGATGTCTCTGGAAAGTAACATCCTCTCAAACTATCTCCATTTTATGTGGCCATTGTAGATCCATGTAAAGTTTTTAGAAAGCTCCATAGTATCCAAGGGCATTGGTATTCCTTGCCTGCTGAAAGTCATGTATGCTACCTAAGGCTTTGACAAGCTAATGATGAACATTAAGAAGTTCACAACATTCCTGCATAGGTGTTTCACTGTGGGGTATAGAGAAAAGTATGACCTAGTGCATAGACTGAACAAGTAAGATATGGGGCTCTCCTTGAGCAAAATAAAGTCTAACAGTGAAGAAAGCAATTCTGGCTCATCTATTGGAGTTGAACAAAAGGTCGAAACAGGTTGTCAGTATTGATGGGTAGGTCCTTGTTAGCAGTGCTATATCTGCCAACTACCTTCTCCAGCTGTAATACACTGCACAGAACTCTTGTGCCTCCACTAGCAGGCTCCTTGTATGTGTAGGACTGTGAAGGGGGCAGGAGGGTCAAGTCTTTTGATTCAAAGTATTGCAGGATCTGACTTTCAGGGCTCCGTCCAGCCATGGGAACATTTCAGCATCGAGGTTGGGGCTGTTCAGCCTGGAGAAGAGGAGGCTCTGGGGAGACCTTATAGAGGCCTTCCAGTGCCTCAAGGGGGTCTACAGGGAAGACAGGGAGAAACTCTTCAGTAGGACCTGTTGTGACAGGACAAGGGGCAATGGTTTCAAAATATAGGGAGGTAGATTCAGATTAGATATTAGGAAAAAAATTTTTTACAATGAGGGTGGTAGAACAGTGGCACAGGTTGCCCAGAGAGGTGGTTGATGCCCCACCCCTGGAAACATTCAAGGCTGGGTTGGACGGGGCTCTGAGCAACCTGATCTGGTTGGAGATATCCCTGCTCCTGGCAGGGGGGTTGGACTAGATGACCTTTAAAGCTCCCTTCCAATCCTAATGATTGTATGATTCTATATTAGGAGCACCACGCATTGCCTGGAAAGACTCAGATCCCTAATTGGAGAAGGCGAAGGCATTACTATCCACTTTCCTCACCCAATAACTCAATAGCTGGGGCAGTCATCTAGCTAAAGGGAGATTTGACTCTGCCTGAAGGGGTTTGGAGCCACATTCTCCGTTACGCAAGGTAGTCAACTACACGGGTCAATTAAATTGTATGTACAACACAAACCGGGATGACTTAAGGGCAAGACTGGACAGGAGATCGTAGATCAGCACTTGAGAGAATAATGGCATTTGTATGGAGGGATAAATGTTAATTTCTTCCTCTCCACCTGCTGCTGAAAAATCTTAACTTTTTTTAACTTGTGGGTATGATCTGAGTATAGTGAACCTAGACATCCCTTTTTTTTTTTTACTTTTTGAAACCACTGTCCCAGTTTCCACTCCCCATAAATATGAATAACGTGATTAGTAAAGATGGCAAAGAGGAGGAGAGCAGCTTATTATCCTCTTCCCCACCAGCGATTCTTGATACCAGCTGCCACTGTGACATTGACACAGTGGGATCAAATATGATGAACCACAAGGTGCCACTTTAACTGTCACTTCAGATTCCTGGAGTCTTCATACATTTAGTCATGTTTATTTATAAGATACATTTACAGTTTCTATATTGACACTGGTTTTAAACTGCCTGCAACTAAGCATTGCTTGTCAGAATGCATCTCTCTTTTCCTAAGTATGTATCATCGTGAATATCATATTCATAACCCAAAAAATTATTCTTTCCAGTCTATGGAACCAAACATCTATTGTAGTCTCATTTACTCTCCAGTCGAATCAACAGTCCAGTCTTTTTTCCCTTTTCAATCCAGTAGATATTCCTTCATGTTGCTATGAGATAATTTCTGGATTTCCTTGAGTGATTTTCAAATCACCTGACCATCTGTTTCAGATTTAAGCATCCCAAGATGCAGTCAATATGTTGTAAATTATGTTCAGAGGTACCCTTTAAATTATCTGGGGTGTTTTCTTGCTATTAACTACTCCATATGTAGGGCCATAATTGACTTAAAAACCTGTTACCACTTTATTATCTGGAAGAAAAAAACTCAGTGTTGAAATAACATAGATGAGGGCAACGAACAAATCAATGCCTGAAGTAGACTCACAGTCAAAGTCCAGGGGGATCAGTTAATAGTACCTCACTCAGAACGGGTGAGATTGGTAACTGCGATATTCCAGCTAGAGCTGTATCACACAGGAGGTGATAAAGAACAAACCGTTTCAATGTTCCATAAGCACTAGATCAGTTCAAAAGAAGGAAGACACCTTCTCCTGGTGTTTGTGAGCAGGTTAGCTTCTGCTAGGCATGTTATGTATGAATTAGGATCTGTGTTCCCTCCAGAACTTCCTGTCTAGGACATTGTAAGTCTAAGATGCTGAGGTCTTCAGTGATCAGAAGTTGTTATTTTCTAATGAATATTGAGTTTTTAATGCAAAGTAAGTAAGTTCAGCTTGGTTTTAAATGAACAAGTTTCAACAAAACAAAAATCAGAATAGGTGTTTCTTCTGCCAAAAAAGTTCAATGTATGGATTGACTGGGCCACAGAAAGTAGGAGAAACAGACAGAAACTTTCCACTGCAGAAGAAAGTACTGTAAGAAAATTTGCTCTGTTGTTGCAACAGACCTCTGCGAAGAGAATGAAGACACCAGTCTCCAAGCAGTTAATCTGAGGCCTTGCAGAAAACCTAAAATTTACTTTGTATAGCTAAAAGAGAATATCAGACCTATGTGAAGCTATCATTAAGTGTCCCTTGGCTCCAAAGGAGACTTATCTAACGAGCATTCAGACTGAAGCAACACAATTTCAAAAGCATTTATTGTTTTCTGTGAAGGCTGAGCTCTGCTGCATACAACTGTTTGTGTGCAGGACTGATGAATAAGAACTGCGCTTATGGATCCAGGGGGATCCAAGAAGTGCCAAGTCAGCAGAGAAAGACCTGCTGAGTGTGTTTGCTCTGTAACCATCATTAAGAAAATACAGCTGCATGAGGTGCCAATCCAAAACAGAAATGGCTTCCTTTAACAAGTTAGATGATGCTTTTAAGATTAACTGAATTTTGTCTTCTAATGAAATGTTTTTGATAGGTCCTGATTTTCACGTTTTTACATTATTCCTGGGGAACATGTCTGGTTTGATTCCACTCTAAACTAATTTTTAATCTTTTTATTTTTTTCCTGTTCCAATAATATGCCAAAAACGCACTATTCATATTTCCTACTTTTCTGTCCTTGTCCACTGCAGGGCTTGGTATCCTTGCCATACTGACTGGTAGGACCAGTGCCCTGGCTGATACAAGTCTGGCTATAGCCTGTGTACCATATTGTCCCATCACACAGAATATTTCGCTTGTCAGCATAAGGATAGATGTGCCACAGGCACAGAATCTGCAAGGGAAAACAGGAGCAGAGCATCCTTCTGTGTGGGAACAGGATGAAAGGAACAAGTACCTCTTCCTAGCACTAGCACAGCCCAAACAGTAAGTGCATACTATGATCCTGACCCCACTGCAAGTCCACGGGAAACTCCTGTGTGTTTTACCAGGAACTTAAGGGTCTGTGTTAAGAAGTTGTCTGGGGGTCTTCTAAAGTATTGATCAGTCAGTGTCAATCACAAAGAGACTTTCTAATCCTCTTCATATTTATCTGCACTTCATGTGATTTACTACAAGTATACCTTTTACACATGAAAACCTCCTCACAATGCCAGAGGAAGGTTTGATTTAATTCATAAAGATGGCTAGGATCAAGTAGGTACTGTAGACCTAAAATTCATAGCACGCTGCCTACTAATTTCTGTTAGGTAAAAGCGTAGGATGTATTTTATCTTTCCCTGGCTCTTTAATTGTAGTAAAATTATTCCTATCAATAGCCTATCAAGATGCAAGACAAACGTTAAAATTTCACCATTAAATAAGCTGTGGTATTTTAACCTTAGCTTAATTTGGTATTAAGCTGCAGTTCACTCAGCCTGGTCTCTATGGACCTGTAAATAACATATCGTGTTCCCCTACCTTAATGTATGTTTGATGTCCTCATTCCCTCCTCAAAGCTCTGTCATGTCCCTTTCAGCATTCACCTACTTCTCTCTGGGCAAGAGTTAACATGTGCTGAAGTTGATTCCCAACAATACATGTGCAGATTGGCTACCTGACACACAAAAATTGGTTAGTCAGGACAGACCAAACAGCAAACAGAGCTATTAGCCTGCCCTGAATCTTCTCCCTCAGAGTGGTTCTAACTGAACTTTCTCTCTCTTATGTGTTCAAGAAGAATGACTGTTCATGCAAGAAATTTAATATCTTTGGAACTGGGCTCCTTTTGCAATAAAGGTAGAAATTCGCTACAAGATTCAGAAGTTTTTGCTAGTAGAGGATAAGGAACCATTAGACAGACAGCTGGACAGACAGAGAGACAGATGGGGAAACTGTGATGGTTGGGCAACCAAGTCAAAATTTTACATTGGTTTTATTTTTCATAAAAATTTCTTCAGGAAGAATTGCACTTCCTGATGCTTTTCATTTGTTAATAATAATACCAGTCGGCAAGTCATTCCAGCATTTCATGGATGGATGGAGATCTCAATACACTCTGCATGGGCTGAATGAAGCAGAACAGAAATTGGCAAAAGCAGGGTTATTATCTTTGCTATTTAATATTCATAATAGAGTGATAGTCAGAGACTCTAACCAAGTTTGTACTCCAGTAGTTTTTCAGCTTAGCACTTTTTCAACAAGTTTAAGCTCTGCAGTCCTGATCCTACTGTCTAAACAAGGCTCTGAAAAGTCTGTGATTTAAAGAAACTTTAAGGCAGAAATGAAGATTAAATCAAGTACACAGCTTTCAGCCAGTTTTAGTTTCAACTTGAGACTTTCCAGGTGTGAGGGCACAGGCAAATCACCACATGGATTAACATGATTTTGACATTAGTGGGAGGACGCTGACAGTAAGTTTGAAACCAGTCTTCCAAGAATCTTAGAAAGGAGCAGAAGGAGACGAATATGTAGGAAATATTTTTGGGAATTCTCCAGTTCTCTAAAGCAAGAGAAGAGAGAAGGTGCCACATTGTGGGAGTTGGTTATGTGCCAGAGGAGAATAGTTCTGTTCTGTAGGGCATCAACTATCTGCTTTGGGTAGCTGCATCTCAGCCCTGGATATACCTATGTGTAGGATGCCAAGTTAGTTTTAACGGCTAAAACTGCTTTATATATCCCATATATATCCACACAAACTGAGCATGTAAGTGACATAATTTGAGTTGTCTTATTATTTAGGAACTTAAATAAAGGGAAAGAGAAGATTGTGTCACTGAAGAGAAGACTGTGTCACTGAAGAGCAAGTCCAAAACAGGAACCTTTTTTCCTTTTTCTCTCATCCCATTGCTTGAAGATCTCTTCCAAGCCCATCAAATTCATCACCTCCACAGCATGGATTTTTAAGGTTATTTCTGCATTAGACAACTTCCTATTTACAGCTGCTTGACACTGTTGACGCTTCCTGACAAATTAAATTGTAAACCTTAGAAGTGGCATACTCTTCGTTCTGGCATATTTCTGAAGACATTTCTATTCTGAAAACAGTTTTAGGTTTCAGTTACAGTTTATGGGAGAAGTATAACTAAGTAAAACAATAGCTTCAAAACAATGTTTGGTTTATATTCAGTCCTTTTTTCATGAGATTCACTTGTGCTTGTTTAACTTTCATTTCTTGTAGACTCAGTTGCAAAGAACAATGATAGCTTCATACTTAGAGTGAGTTCAGAAAGGTCGTGGAGGGGTGGGGGAAGAGATCTGGGCCGGGGAGAAGAGAAGAGTTCTGCCTTTCTTATTTTTTAAGTCAGTAAATTGAAAAACTTCTATTGTTTTTGTAATCTTTCAAATGAAGCTGGAGCTGCTGAGTTTATATTTCAGAGAAGGACTAAACAATGCTGCATTCATGCTTGAAAAAGAGTTTCTACTGTACTTACTGCTTTTTATTTTCTCATAAGACAGTAGGTAAAATATTTGGTGCTGGCATTCCTTCTGTGTATCCTCCCCTCTGTTTTGAAAGTTTACCGTTCCATTTCAATGTTTTGTAACACTTTAAGGACACATAGCGTTTTCTTTCTAGGCTGAGCTCCTTTCTAGAAAGTAGACTCCATATTCTCATTTTTGGAACTTTAGGCAAGAGACACTTCATATGAGAAGTTGTTTTGGGAAATGTTTAGGGACACATAGAGCTGTCAGACTGACATCTTCTGGTCTTAATTCTATTGTTTTATAGATATTCTCCATGAGTTTAGACATATTCTTGCATTCATGTTCTCTCCATAAAATTTGACAGCCAGGATAGACTAGGCCAAAATAAAGTTGCTAAGATTAAAGTATCTACTATGAACCTCTATTAGAAAATAAATAGCATTATTTTCAGATATTCTGATCTTCTGCAGGTTTTTTTTAATTTATCTCTTTCTTGTGAAATTAAGCTTGATGTGTAAGCAAATTTCTGATTACTTGCCCAAGCACAAGTGCTAACATGTCTCCTGTTGTTGGGCTGGAGTATACCTTTGGCATGGATAAAGGAATTTTCCTCAGTGACAGTGTTTGAGGAGTTCCAGAATCCCCTACTATGAATATGCACTTATTTCTTCCAGGATGTCTTCCATCACAGTAAAGCCAAATTAGCTGTAGTCTCCAATAGCCATTAAAGGAGTGGTCCTTTTGACCACTATTTTTTATAGGCAGTTCTAAAACCTTTACAACTAGAAATTGAAATACCAACAAAAATATTATCAGAAATTAAAACCAGAAATTAGATTTTTTAAGACCTACTTTTATGCTTAGTTTTTATTTTATGATAAGAATATTCTGCCTTTTTTATTTTGTCTAGGAAACTGGTTTTGATAGTGTGTCAGCTTTTGGTACTTGAAGTTGTATTAAAATATTTTAATTCATTGAAAAATAGGAAATTTAAAATAAAAAAGTTGTATTAGAATAAAAATAAAGGTTTACATTATTCAGAAAGTCATATTTATCATTAGACAGCATGTAAGGGAAAAATAAGCCATTAACTATTCTTAAATGCATATCTTCAGAAATGAAAATATCAGAGTTTTTATTTCTATATTTTCCAGTTTGTAGTTGTAACTAGCCGATGTTTGTATAAAGACTGAGATTCCAGTATCAGCTGGACTGTGTATTTAAACATTGCAATATGTAGCACACCAAACGGAAATAATTCCCTACAAGTGCAAGAGGGATTTACAGAAGAAGGAAGAGGGTGTGCATGGGGTCACATAACTTACCCTGAGGCTCAGAAGAAGTCTATGTCACAGCTCTCAATCAAGCCTGGTTCTGCATGCCAATCGTGTCCTTTACTCATAGCACTTTGAGTCTGCATTTATACCAGCCATTACGCATTCAAATAAATGCAGTGTGAAGTCCCATATATATATTCGATTCTCATATTGCATATTCAGAGAAACATACATTGATTATTAATGTTGATAATGAGATATTAAGCTGTCACCGGGGATCGTGATGAGCAGCATCAAGGCAAGTCTATTGCTAGCATCCACAGTGGAATTTCTGCCAAGGAAATGTAATGAGGAAGATCGGGGAAAAAAAGAGAAGCAGCAACAGCACACGGTAGTGAGAGGGGTGTGTGGGCTGGGAACACCATCTTGGGAGATCAACAGTTCTGCTTGCAGAGATGCAAAGTTTAGCCTGTCAATTTTTTTTTTTTTTTTGGTAGATTTCCTTCTGAAATTAACATCATGCTCATTACAGGTGTCAAACTGACAGCCCTTAAGACTGAAGTTCCTCTTACAAATGGGGTGCAGCAAGTAGCAGCAACAGAAGCTTTTTCACATATGCGTGTCAGTAAGTCTCCACCTTGGCCAGGCAAGGATGAAAAAATAGTTAAAATTTTTATTTACGCTCTGTACTTTGTCTGGTAGCAAGGGGAGTTTTACTGACACTTGTGTGGTTTCTACTTTCACTTTGGAAATGAGTTGAGATCAACACACTTGTCTTGAGTCACTAAGAAGCCCTAAAGAGGAGTAACTTTTGATTACCTTTATCTCATTTTCTTATCAATAAGTGACCTCATCTTTAATGCTAACCACATACTACTGCCATTTTCTAGGTACTAATTCATTTCCTAAGGGTCTTAAATGCCTCGTAAGGAAGTATCTTACAGAAAAAAAGCTGAATGAAATTTATTGTAGGCCCAAATACATTCCAGTGAATATACCACAGTTCATGTGGCTTTGTTTTCCCATCCCCTAATGCTCTTTTTTCTCTTGCTTCTTCTCAAAATATTGGCTTCCAGTCCCTGAATTCCATGAAAGTTACCTGCTAAACACCTGCTGGTTTGCCCTTCTGTGAGGTAGCTGAATTGTCTGGTTTTCAGGTATAGTTTGCTCAGTTCATAATAGAAAATAAGACAGGAGAAAACCTCCAGAACTCATCTATTTCCTTCTTCTGCTCTGTGGAAGTATCACTTCTACCCCGTCTATTCCCGATGGATATTTGCCTAAGACATTCTCAAAAGCTTCCAAAGAATGAAGAGTGCTCATTGCAAGAATGAGCTTCCACAAAACACTGTACCATTTAATATATCCAGTGGACTAGGCAAGACAGGGAACCTTAATGGTGTGAATGCTATCATGTAATTTCTCAACTAGCCTATGCAGGATTAGTTAAAATAGTTCCTCCTGCTCTACTGAAACTGGGATTGTCAGTCACCTAAGAAAATTAAGTCCCAACTTTCAGTTATGTATAATCGGGCCTTTATCTATATGAGTACCTATACCCCAATTTAAATCTTTACTTGTCCCAAAAAGCTATGAAGAGACAGCAAGATGTGAAGACAGAGGCTGAGACTAGACGTTGGTTAGACTCAGGAAAGAAGCAGGAATGAGGATAGTGATGATCTTTTAAATTTCCTAGTCAACACCTGTAAAATGGGAACATGATATTGATTCATTTGTCATCTCTGCCTCATCCACCAAGTGTGTGCTGCTCTATGAAAAAGCTTAGATGGACCTAGCTTAGCACTGAAAGGGACTTTGGGCCATAGTGAGGCTCAAAGGTAAGGATGTGATTCCTCTGCTTCATGGGACCCGGAGGTCAATACTGAAATGGAAGCACTTGCTGCAGATGAAATCTGCCTTTCCCTGTACTGTAAGTTACTGTTCTTTATTCTGTGCCAGCAGCACTTAACTTCTATAGTCTCCTAGCAGAGAAATTCCAAATGGAGGACAGCATACAGGCTCTCATTGACCACAAATCTCTTCCAAGCCACCATCTCTTCCACTGCTTCGATAAATTATATTAGCAACCAATGTCACCTATTCTCCTCTAGAAACCAACACTGGCAGAAATCAGGTCATTAGCCAATCCACAGAACACAAATCTAGAGAACAGGAGCATTCCTGGAAGCGGTCCAGACCACAGAGCAATTAAATGCCAAAAATCAGAGCTAGCTGTCTCAATACAAACCTAATTTATTCATACAGGTTTTACCACAGAATAGATTAAATCAGTGACAATCTCTTGATAGCCACTTGAGAGAACCTGTGTGGAAGTATGGATGATGGAAGGGGAGGATCAGAATGCTGATGGGCTCTGTGGACACTGTTAAATGTTTCTTTTTATTACGACATTGAAAATGTGACCAGATTAGAAATGGTGGTATGGGAACAGGTACTTGACAGTCACTCTGCCTTTCAGTTCTTTATGCTTTTTTGGTCAGAGAAAATGCTAAATTTATGTTTTG
This sequence comes from Ardeotis arabs, assembly GCA_011801015.1. Taxonomy (NCBI): domain Eukaryota; kingdom Metazoa; phylum Chordata; class Aves; order Otidiformes; family Otididae; genus Ardeotis; species Ardeotis arabs. Next base: position 24,243 of record JAAGAY010043579.1, read on the forward strand.
AA
>JAAGAY010043656.1:1659-27294 GCA_011801015.1 Ardeotis arabs
ATAAGTATTTTTCATCTCCCCTATCTAGTAAAAGGGTACTCAGTTCATATTCAGAACCACCTGCAAGACAGAAAACCAGTGACACTTTTCATACTGGGATTACCCAGTATGCCTACTATGCATAACCCAGCCTAAATAAAACCACAAGGAATTAACTGACCGGCTGATTTCTCTATCAAACTCATGTGCTATGTGCTTTTATAAAAAGTTGTAATATATTCCTAAAACTTGGAGAGGTTTGACTCTGAAAATACAGCATTTTGTTCAAAAAAATGTTTTTCCTTTCATGTGATAACTCACAGGACGCTATACATTAGACTGTATTCACAGCTGATCGGAAAAGGTAAAGATATTTGTACTCATATGTAATTCTTCATTCCATAATACTGTTTTCAAAAATTGATGCAAATCAGACCAGACACAGAAATAATCAGTCGTGTTATTGCTCCCTTTAAACCCAGACTGGCTACAGATTTTAAAACACTTGATGAACACAGTGGTTGAATTAATTTTAAAAATAACGGAACAATCTTCCTTCAAATGTGTAGTCCTGGATTACTTGCTCAAACAGTACTCACCAAATTGTATTTTATTAAACTAAAAATATGGAAGACTTTGGGAACAGATTCTCTGTTTGGAAGGAAACACTAAGCTTTGGTTTCTGCATAAGCCTATGCCACAAACAGTATTTCACAGTGACATAGCAGAGAGTTGGTTGTGTCTATACCATAAACGGAACATCAAATGATGTAATAACTCCTTGGTGACTCAAATATTTGTTACCAGTGACATGAAAAAAAAAATCTGCAAACCACAATTTTCAGCGAGATTACACAAGGTGAAGGGAACAGAACTGATACATTTTGCCTGGTTTCAGGCAGAATCTTTTTATATTTCTTTTCATAACAAGCTTAAGTACAACGCATGTGCGTGCCTGCTGTTCATATGTACATATCTAGTCACATTCTCATCCTCAATAATTCTGTTCATCTTTAATAACTGGATTTTGCACTAATAATCGGATTTTTGTCAATACGCTACCTAAGCAAGCTTCCTGCCTGCATTTTTTTGTTATTAACGTCACCTGTTGCTTCACTTTGTCAGCTCCTGTGCGAACAGCTGCCGAGCTGGAGCAAAGGGAAGACTATAAACAAGACCAGGAGAGAAATCAGCACAGTCCTTTTCCGATTGACACATCCACAACTCCTTCTAATGGAAACCAAAGAGCGGCAGATAGGATGCCCAGAACAACACAGGTGTCCTCTAGATCATCCCACAACAGGGTCTTGCAGAGGAAATAAAGTATTAAGAAGCAACTGTTCACTGATATTTGTGAGTTTAATATGAAAAATTAGTCATCAGAACACAAAAGGTGACTAATTTAGTATTATGCATTAATTACATGCATATATACACCACATGCAACATCACAGGGACCTTTACCTCATGTGGTTCACCCTCCTCAATAATTGTCTCTTCAATGTAGTACTATTTTAAAAAGGGAAGAAATCATTATTAGGATGGATCATACAGAAGAGCAAACTGTAGCTTCTCTTAAGCTGTTTCAAAAACACACCTCTGGAGAAACAGGATTGTAGTTCACAGGTACCTATGTAGTCACATTTGCATCCCTGATAATTCTGAACATCCATTCATTTTTTGCATTAATGACTGGATTTTTTCCATACGTTCCTCAATTAATCATCCTCCCAAGTAATTAATGAAGGATCATTATCTAGTTTTACCCACAAGAAGGAAGACAATGATGACTAAAAGAAAGAATCACCATTCAAAAAACCAGGATTATCCAAGTATTTGGTAATATGCTGAGAGGCTTGCAGTAAGCTTCCCTGTCTATGGCTGCCCTCAGAGTTGTTCTTACCTACAGATTCTTGAAGGATCCCAATAACTACTGGCTGCCAGCTAGACTTTGTACTATTGATCATAACTCTGAGCTCAGCAGCCCAGTCAACTTTCCACCCACTTTATTGTCCACTATCCAGCCCACATCTCACAAATTTGGTGACGACTGGTCTTGTATGCAACATTCACTGGTCTCCCCTTCTCCATAGCAGCAGTAAACTCATTATAGAAAGCAATGAGTTTGGTCAGCCATGATTTGCCCTTGATAAATCAATGTTGATTGCTCTCCGAGACCTTCATGTCCTTCATGTGCTTAGAAATAGCTTCTAAAAGGATTTGCTCCATAGCCTTCCACAGCCATAGGACTGAAGAGAGGTTGACCAATCTGTAGTTCCTGGACCTTCTTTCTTGCAGATGGATACAACATCTGTATTTTTCCAGTCACCAGGAGCATCCTTGCATCACTATGAGCTTTCAAAGATGATAGCAGCCTTGCAATGCCATCAGCCTGTTCTCTCAGCACCCCTGGATCCATCCTCTCTCATCCCATGAACTATGTACATCCCAGTGGGTTAAGTCATCCTTAACTCTCTCTTCTTCTCCTGTGGCTACTACGTCACTCCCACATCTCTGCTAGGAAGCTCAGAGATGTGGAAGACCATAGGACACATCTTACCAAAACTAAAGCAAAAAAAAGGCTTTGAGTACATCAACATTTTGCCTGTTCCTTGTCACTAGCTTCCCTGCCCACTGAACTATGGTCCCACACTCTTTCAGCCTTCCTTCTGCTGCTGATTGCAGAAACCTTCCTTGCTGCTCTTCACTTCCTTTGCTGGCTTAAACTCCAGCTGAACTTCGTCCAATTATGTAAGAATGGAGTGTATAATGTCTTACTTCTTTATGTTCCTCCCAAGTGGCCTGCTTCTGCTTCCACCTTCTGTATACTTCTTTTTTGTGTGTGTTTGAGCTCTGTCAGGAGCTTCCTGTTCATCCATACCAGTCTTCTGCTGTGTTTGACTTCTGCACATTGGACTGAACCATTCTTGTGCTCTGAGGAAATTGTTCTTGAGGATCAACCAGCTGCCCCTTCGCTCTACAGGGCTGTTTCCCATGGGATCTTCCCAAGAAGATCCTTGAACAGCCCAAATCTGCTCTTCTGAAGTTCAGTATTATAATTCTGTTTATCTTGCTCACCTCTCTCTGAATACTCACTCTACAGACTCGTGGTCACTGCAGCCATGGCTGCCCTTGACCTTTGCATCTTCCACCAGTTCGTTCCTGTTTCTGAGTAGCATGTCCAGCAGACCATCTCTCTTAGCTAGTTCACCAATCAACTGCATCAAGAAATTTATCTTTAATACTTTCCAGAAATCACCTAGTTTGCTTGTGCCCAGCTATATGGTCCTTCCAACAGATATTGGGTGGTTAAAGCCATCCATAAGCACAGGGGCTGTACCTGTGAGGCTTTCTAAAGAAGTTCCCAGGGTATCTATCTACTCTGAAGTGGCAGATCTACAGGTGGAGCATAAATCTTCCTCCTGTTGCTGGAAACGATAAGCTTCCCACCTTCTCCACCCTGATGGCCACTCTCCATTTAACCAAGGTCTCCAGCTCACACTTCCTTGCCATGTGGCCCTGCCTCTTGCTTTTCCCAGATGTCTCCTTCCCCTTCCATGATTCCACTTCCCCAGGTCCTCAATGGGGCGTCGCCCGCGGCCACGCAGAAAATGGCGGCCGCACGATGGCGCCGTCCCGCCAGCCATCGTCCAAGGAAATGGCGGCCGCACGATGGCGCCGTCCCGCCAGCCCGCCTTCCTGCCACAGCGCCACCTCGCGGCAGATGGCGGCCGCGCCGAGGCCTCGCCCTCCTCCCCTCACTGCTTAACGAAGGGCAAAAATCATTTAAAGATGTCGCTCCATCCGCTGTAGGAAACACCAGCTCTTTTATTTAAAAGGCGCTCAGCTTGCCACTGACTTCCCGAAGGGCAAAAAAGTAAGTTGTGGTTTTTATCTTTGAAAATCTCCCCGGCAATGATTTGCTAAAACTGCGGGAATAGAAAGCCCTTCAAACCAAGCCCTAAAAAAATTTATCGTTAAAATTTAAATCCTTTTCCCAGAGTTGTTCCTCGAAGTTAGGTTCACAGAACTAGCCTGTACTTTTCAAGCTGTGTTACATTGGGCTGTTTTGAGGCAATTTCTGCTCTCTGGCCCTATACCATGTTTGACTCACATTCTAAAAAGCCTCAAGGTTGTGTGGTTTTTCACACATTCACTGTGGTTTTTCACACATCACAAATGACTAAAATGTCCAGTGCAGGCTAATAACTCCAGAGAAAGAAAAAATAGTATCTTGAAATCCTCAACATCTTCTCAAACACTCATTATTCAGCAATCATTTTCTACTCTTTCAGAAGATTAATTTCTGATAGAACTCTTATAGGTTTAAAATAGTCTGTTCATATAAAAGTGGAGTTCTAGTTAAGAAAACTCTGGAAAGGCTTAAGTTGCCTTAAAACTGTACCAGATGCTATTGCTCCTGTCTTATTTAGCTTCGCACCATGAATATCTCAAGGGAAACTACTAAAGCAGCGCCATCTCGGTCTGTCCCAGGGATATGGTGACAGGAAGGTGGTCGGTGAAAATTAAAAACAAAGAGTGAAACAGAGCTGTGTAGACAAAAGCCCAACATACCGTAATTCCAGCAGCAACAAATAAACATTGACAGCAAATAAACACACATTTTGTTACAGAGAGCACATAATGCTCAGGAAGTATAAAGGCAATTACGAGTAACGTGGTAATAGGAAACTTAATGAAGGTCTGGTGTAAGTAGGTGGTACAATGTCTTTAAAATGGGCTTCATGAACGGTAACGCTTATTTTCCAAAACACATTTGACTAATTGAACTGGCAAACCATTTGACTTGACTTCATTCACTGTTTGAAATGTATAAAGTCAGCCATCAGGGCTCAATGCTCTCACACTGCCAGAAATCAACAGTCCGCTGAATATAGCGCGGAGATAAAGAGTTGTGGGATGGCTACATTTGTACTATCTTCTTTTCCTCAAACACTGAGCAATTTGTTATAATCACTTATGTATTTCATAACATGATTTCATTTCAGAACAGTAATACTGCAAACAGGTAAGACCACGCTGTTTGCTAACCTCACATACCCTTTCGACAGCAAAGTCATTATTCCAATGGCACTTGCTCATAATAGCAAGCTGTAGGTTCCTCAGTTCCTGGGGATTCTTTTAATCAAATTGCTGGGAGTAAATAAGTAGGCATATAACTGTGAATTTAAATGACTTATCAACAAATTAATCCCTGATGCAACTCCACGGACATCTACAGGCTTAGATATAGCTCCATCTCTGCATCTTCTAAGGCAAAATTTGCTACTGATACCTTGGTGGCACAAAACTGCTGCATTTCTGCATTGCAGTGGGCACAGAGGCAAGGCTAGAAAGTGGCTTCCAAAGTCATCCTCTCTAGCACGGATTGGATGACAGAGGGGAAGCCGAGAGAGAAAAGAAATGGCCCACTTCATCTATAATTATGCAGAAGAGTAATCACAAAACCTCGCAATGCGGTTGTGGGATGGTTACAATCCTTATTTAAACAGAGAAATTATGACAGGAACCAGGGAGACTTTACTCCACTGACAGCAACTTTGTTATGGTTGTTTTTGAACTGATCAAACCATTTAGTAGATATCTAATCACATCCTAATTTTCAGAGAGCAAACAGCAAGCAACCATCTATGCTCACGAGCAGCATCTCATTACAGTGATTAATATATTAACTCACAAGGCAGGAAACAAGTATTTCTACTCTCAGATTTTCTTCTTACCTCCACAACTTCTTCATATTCTTCTTCCTCCATTTTGAGGGAATTCTTCTCCCCCTCTCACTGGTCACGCAGCAGATGAAAATGTGAATATACAATATTAGCCCAAGACCAAAAGTACTATGAAAAGCTACCAGTCCAGTTCATAAAGCTCCTGGGTCGCAGCTAGTAACTAATCAGATTATTACAATGCTGTTTGTTGGTTAATTAGTGAAAGAACTTGAATAACAGAGAGAACTGAAGTTTGTGTCTGGCATTACTTTGCTTCTAACTATTATGGGAAAGCATTGCATTACGTTTCAAACATACTGGTATCACAATTTTGAACAAATACTTTATTCTAATAATTGTAACATCAATACAGGAATGCAATGAAAATTTTAAAATAGAGGAAGAGATTTCTTGAAGTATGATTTGATTTTTTTCCATTACAACAGAATTGTTTGAAGAATTTTTCTTTAATCTGTGAGTATTCTATGCTATTTCATTACATTATTTGAATGGGAGCTTTATCTGTATATTCTACTATACTCATTCACAAGTAAAAGCATAACAGAAAAAGATTGTGAATTTTTTTTTTTTAAGTGACCTTAGGTTAATGAGGCAATTTCTGTCTTCCCAGCATTAGCCTATACAGATGCTCTGGGTTTTTTTTTCCTTTGGTTCTTGTGGCTTTTTTCTCTCTATTTCTTCAGACCTGGAAAATACAAAAATCCATATAGTTGGCTGAATTACAAAGTCCAGATTACTGTCGAAACTTTTACATGAATTAATTAATGCAATGATTTTTGCTATGAGGCAAAGCTACAATTTTCCACCAGAGACTGCAGCCCTGTTTCTAATGTTGGTAGGGGATGAGGCTTTGGAACAGCTGTTCCTGAGTCCAAAGATATTTGCCGTGTAAGCTAATACTACCAAGTGACAGGGTGGTTTTGTTTAGCTGGCTAAACTGCAATTCCTTCTGAGGCAAGCAAAGTCTAGTAATGCAGGTTAAATATAGGAACATATAATACTGTCCTTTTTAGTTCCAATGCGTTGAGAAAAATTACCAAAAAATTCAATTTGTTAAACCAGAATGTTAACTATTAAAATAAACTAACAATAACTCAATAAGTGGTATGTTGTGTGAGAAAGTATGCCAAAGTTTATGAATAAACCTAAGAAGTAGGGACTGCATATATGGATACAATCTACACAAGCTGTCACCGTTATAACCTTCCATCACACTTCCAAAATACAGCTCCAGGTCCTTTCCTCTTACTGCAATTTGCAACTAGTCATCCAAACAGAAAATCTGACTTCCATGGGCAAGACACGACAACTACTCCCTAAAAACTACAGAATCAGGAAACAGCTCCAGATCCTATTCCAAGGAAAATGTGAATAAAATGTTCTTACCAGCAATATCTAGTAAATATCCTTAGGAGCACAGCCTCTCCAGTCTTCCCTCCTGAGCAGCACTGGGCGAGAGCGAGCCCGGTGCATCAGCTCCTAATTACGCATGTGGCTAGCGCAGCCAATCTGGCTCCAGCCCGCTCAAGTTTCAGCCCGAAATATACTTGGTGACCCCTGAGGAGGCCACCTGTTCCCAGCAACATGAAGGAAAAGGGAGCTGGGCACTTCTGTGCTCCCGAGGAAACCCAAAACACACCAGTGCTTGACTGAATTTCACCAGGTCTCTACTGAAATGAATCCCTAGGCAAATCCAAGGGAGCACTCAAATGGAAAAAACATGCACATTTTCATCTTTCAGAGTTGATAATAATAATAATGAATTTGAATTGACAGAGACAATTTCATTCTTGTATTGTACCTGAATCAAAACTCTCCAAATTCAAGAATCTCTGAACTTTGGAGAAAGGAGAGAGGAGTCTGGACTTCAAACTAGATTTTTAGTATAAGTCTGTCTTTAATTTCATCCCTTAAGTACACTTGAAGCGCTTTATCAACTTAACTTGCTGCAAATAGTGTGTCAATAGTTTTACCACTTCTTATGAAATGTTACGTGCCCAAGACATGGACCCGGGAACTGACTACTCGCAAGGAGAAACTTGCAAGGAACCCAATTAACAGCCAATATGTCTGGTGAAGAAAGACTAAGAATATATGATAAACAGTTTAAGCAACAGGGGAGCAATTCTAATGCACAAAGCATTTTGGAAGGTCAAGAATTTTGTGATGCATGGAGTAGAATCACGGCGATGATAGCAGAAGTGATCTCTTAGGTCATCTGGTTGACTCACATTATAGGATTGTCTTTAGTTCTTCAAGGAGGCGCATTTAAAAGCCAATACCAATACTGATCTCTTTTCATGTATTATATCACAGAATTCAATAAATGGCTGTCAGGAGCCCTTGAGAAACATCTTCTTGTTCCTTAACTCTTTCCAAAAGTTAATATTAATATCCAGATGAAATATCATATCTCATTCACCACTGCCAAGTATTTTACACTCTGCACAGAGCTGTAGATCCTTCCCTCTCTCCTTTAGGCAAGCTACACGCTTTCAATTATTTAGCATTTTGCTTTACTAAGCAATCCTTCCCCTTTTAATCTTATTTCTGTTTCTTTAAAAGTCTTTCAGTTTCCTAACATCTTTTGACGATGTCCAGAAATGAATATAGCACATTGATGGAGTCTCACGAGAGCAATGTCAGCTTAACCTTCTGCTCTCCAATCCAGATCCTCTGTGTGTGCATTCCAGAAATAACTCAGAGTCATTTTTCTCTGAAGCTTTTCAGTTGATTGGATGCATAATGTGACATCTATGTAAGTGATGACAAACCTTTATGTAGTGAAGAGCCAATTTTTTTTATTAAATATGTAATTCATTACCGTTGTTTCCAGCTCAAATCTCTGTTGATGACAAAATCAGCACCACAGCCGGTGACTCACCATCCGCCTTCTTGGTTCTTTTCAGCAGGTCTGGGTTCATGGCCTCTTTTCAGACTTAGCAGTTGTACTTCACATTGCTCTTGCTGTAAATGGCATTCCCCATAGTCACTGCTACAACATTGGATATTATTATGCCTCGTTTCCATCACTTATTTAAATCAGGTTTCCCAGATCAACAGAAGCTTGCATTCCTCTGTCCTGATGGTTATTCTGACAAAATTAGCAGGCATTTTCAAACAAGATGCAATACTCTCTGCAGTTCTCTTGCAAGTTCCTGCAAACAATCTCTCCCTTAATGATATACTCTGCAACTCCTAGGTTACTAGAACATCACCTTCAGATTCTTTTACAGCGCTGTTTGATATATCTTATTTAGAAAGACACTAAACGAGGCCAAAATTACATGCAGGATTCAAGTATCACTTCTTCTGCTACTGAAATGCAGCTCTCTTTGGTGTGAAACATAGCTTTTTTTTTTTTTAAATTGCTTTATTTTGAAAATTTGTGTCTGTGACTCGGATTTCAAGCCACCATTTGCTGGAATACTCTGAGAACACCAACTTGACTTTCTGGGCAGCAAATATTTCAAAGGCATTAGGAAAATTCTGCTGTAGGTGACAGCCTGGCAGTTCTGATGCAGGTTAGCACACCAGACCAGATTGTTTTATCCACAGTACATAAATATGCATATGCTCAGCAGTTGTGAACGAAAAAGACAGAATGGTGCAAGATGACTAAGGTAGAGGAAGATGTTGTTTTGCATTTAAATGGCCAAAATTTTAAAGGAGAAAATATTTTCTTGTACTTAACTTTTTAAAATCTTAAGTTCAAGCAATCCTACTTACCGAACAGTAACCACTCGGGGCAGGGGGAAAGGAAGGAAATAACATGTGACCTTCTCTAGATTTATTTAGAAGGTATATAATACAAGAACTATGAAATAGCAGCCTGTGTATACTCACTCCGCTAACCCACACAGCATTCACATACAAAAACTCACTGCTTTTTTCTAGAACAGCATTTAGTTCATTTGGGGAGGCAGTCTTCCACCTATGAAAAATACGTGACCTAATCCTGGAGCCTGATGAAGGACAAAATATAGAGGATGATATGGAAGGATCAAAGCACAGCCACAATGTAACCCCCTCACCCCAAAAGACAGAACTGTTACAGAAATTCTAGTTTTCTACAAACTCCCTGCCAATGAGTGGCATTTATCAATTGTCTGGATCATTCATTCCCTTGTATTTGTTTTATAGCGCATCACTCTCTACATCGCAAGATAGAGTTTGGAAGAATTTTAACAAGCCAAGGCCAGATCGCACATCATGAAACACAGGTAGTACGAATCATCGAACTGCAAGCCTGCAATTACTTCTTGAAGACGATGACTTCAAGACTCAAATGACTTTCTATCCATCCTTGCATCTGTTTGACTGAAAATTACACAGGAAAGCTGTTCTGCCAGAGATTACACTGGCCTCTCTGTGTCTTGCCCTTTGTGTGGATAAACTTACTGACATCATGGGTGCTATATTTAACCTCCTGAGGTAATCGGTAGACCACCCAGACTTAAGCATTGTATCATTGAAAAAAGGACATATGTTAATACGTATTTGTTATTGTGCCTATTTTCTAACTACCGTTATTAAGTTCTCATTCTCCTCAGCATTCCTTTCTACTTACCAGATTTTGCACAGGAAAGCTGAAAAAAAAATAAAAAATCCCGTACTTCAGCATTTACAGGGTTCTTACCTAAACTAATCATGTGTCCAAAATTTTCCTTTAGAGTGCAGTCTCCATCAAAAATCTAAAAATGCACTGGAGACTATAAGACGTTAAATGTATGTTGCTTATGATATACAATCTGTGAGACTCTAATATTCAACCTGAAAAAAAGCTGTAACAATCAAAAAGCCTTAAACAGGAAAGCCATTTAGTCTGGGAGGAAAGCATTAACTGAAGAGCACAACATAAGCTTCAGAGCCCTAAAAATAAAGTAATTCCTGTTTGACAAGCTGTTACCAGCCTCTGTCAAGAGGCCCACAAGCTATATTTGTATTTGCACTCCAGAGATCCAGAGGATAGAGGAAACGGGTGTAGAAAATGTGAATCATGGAAACTCCACTAATAATGACAAACGGAGTGAAAAAGGGGAGTTGGGTGAGGGTTTTCCTTCACCGTACTGTTCTTACAAGGGCTTACTGTGTTTACTGTACCTCCCGAAGAGCTGGGAGAGAGTCCTGTGAGTAGTCAGGGACTGAAACATGACCCATTACAAGTTTCAGTAATCACATCAGGGCAGTGCCAGCACAATTTAAGACACTCATGCCTGCATGAACACTGCAGTAGACCGTTACCTTGTATTTTTCCCCAAAGAACTTTTACCGTATGGAGACCCCGTCCAGGCTTGACTGTACGTGGTTTCTAGATGATGAAGTCAGGTGCAAAGGTACTGGTGGATACCAGGACTGAAATAGCTAAGGAGGCGTTCTCCCAATTTAGGGGACCTCAGTGGATTTGACTTGCTGCAATATTAGAAGCATCAGAAAAAAGCATTTTCAGGAGCTCAGTACTGAATCGATACGTCACTTAAGTTGGCAGTGTAGCCTTGACTGAGCAAAGAAATATCTGCACTTTGAATACATGCCATACATCTCTGCAATTTCACGCAGTCTATTCACTAAGACATGGTTTTAAGTGCTCAAGCAAAGGAAAAGGCATGCTCTCCTAGGACTAGAAGTCTTTATCTCTCAGTATTTGCCTTATTTTTTTCCCTACTAATTATCACGTGGTAAAAGTGGCATATAATTTTTGAAGTATGCAAAAGCCACATCACAAGAATTTCAGCTATATTCAAGGAAAAGAAAAGCTTACACAAGGAAGTTGAACTTGTGCATTTTTCATGGTCCTACTAAGCTTTCTCTTCATAAGCTGCAGGTGCAAAATTGACAAATGAGGATCTGAAACACAAGAACGTGTTTCTCTTCTTAAAAAGTTCAGGTGCAGCCTGTACTGCAGATACATGTGCAAACATCTCGTGTAGTTTTGAAACTACTAAGAAGATTTATTAGCATGTGAAACTGTGATGCATGAGTGGAAGCCTGACTGATCAAAATCCAATAAAGACCTCCAAAATGATTTTGATGTGTTGTCAACAGCAGAGAGGTTGCTCTAGAAGTACCTTGTCTGGTGCAGGGTCAGCATCCGCAGCAGCAGTCGGCCAGGCTGACCTGTTGGAACAGCTTACCTGCAGGATGGTTTAGTTTCGAGGATCTGCTGCCCAGGACCGCTGCAGTGGGGGTAGGCAAATTTTCATCTGATGTACAGAAATATTGTGGTAAGTGGGGAAAAAAAAAAGCACCAAAAAATAGGAAGTGAACACCTTGGTCAGACAAATGCAAGTGATTGCCTTAGATTATATATATATATATAGATAGATAGATAGATAGATAGATATGTATATATGTATATGTATATGTATCTGTGTTTCTTTAAGACCTACCTTTATGATATGATGGCTGGCTGCACATTAAGTTAATATTTTTTCCTTCTGCATGAAAACAGGCTAGGAACACGTGCATTATCAGTGATTGTGTCTTGGCTTAGGAATGAAAATTTCCATCTGACAAGGAATTTAACTATTTAAACTACGCATAATCCTTGGAACTGACAAGTTGCAGAGCACTGAGGAGTAAGAGTCACAGTCTGGGCATGGTAGAGCTCTGGCCCCAAGACAGTGAACCATTAGTCCGAACCACCATGTCCATGTGCCAATGTCCCAGAGCTCTGAGGCATTTGAGAACCTGAGCATGGCAATGTCTTAGACTCACTGTTTTGTGATGATTCCTAAACACAGGAGGAGGCAGGTCAGTATCTAATAATGGTTTCCTACTTCATTAACAGCTGACTAATTAACTCACTGCAAAACTGAAAAAAAAAAAATAGAAGCAGAAAAAAAAAAGCACCTTCCCTTGATCCTGATCTCTGGAATCAGAAATGCTAAAATTGATGCCTATGGAATATGTAAGGTAATAAGGTCATTTTTTTTATATACCACAGATAGGTTATCCAGCCAACTGAGACAAATATTTTCAAATGTTATTTTTTAAATGGGAGTACCATACAAATGTGGTTTTTTAGGAAAGGATACATGTTCTAACAAGACAAACTTCACTTTGTACTTTGGCGGTCCGTATTATCTGTCTTAAAGTATTAATAGAAAATATTAGATCATAATAAATAATATACTTAGAGCTAACGCAATCAAAATGCCATGAGTTAATCATCCACAGTATCTTATTTTTGTGTTTATTTTTTGATACTGACAGGTTACTACAGGGTGAGTAGCAGCAGAAGCTACTAGCTGTATGTAAACCAAGCACTTAGTGTATTGCCATGAGTCAAAAAGACTTTGGTAGAGGGGGAAAGAAAGGAATATCGGTATGAAACCAAAATTCATTTCATGCTTCCTGATGTTTCTGGACAGAGAAGGAACTGTCATCTCAAGGATCCAATTGTTTGGTTAGGAAATCTGTCTCCATGACAAGCTTCTGTTTACTGCCCCCCAACACACCCCATTCTGGTGACATTGCAGTCACTGCTTTTTTTCTGACAGGTCCAAGCTTCAAAATAAAATCCAAATAAACGTTAACCCAGTGCTTGATGGTGTTTAGATATAGGACTGAAGTTTTTAGTAGAACAGTATTAGGAAAAAAAATCACCAAGGTGTTGGTTCCACCAACCTCTTCATTTTACACCTAGGTAACACACATTCAAGCAGCAACCAAAATCAGCCCCCCATACTTCTTCAGCTAGAATATGATTTGAACTCGCAGGGAAACGCATCTATGCTGGCATGTTTTTTGCTTGCTGCAGGTATATCCCCTCAGAACCATAGACCAGCTACTCTTCTCTCTTCTCACACAAAATATTTGCTTTCTTTGTCCATTTGTGCAAATCTCACGTGGTCACCTCTGTCAGTGTCCAACCGGGATATTTCAAACATTGACTCAAGAGAGGATTCAAAAGCGGGGAGGGGGGGAGGATCACAAACAAACTCAAACTAAAAAGAATATGAACAAGATGCTAAATATTTGTTATTTTTTTCATTATGAGATATCATGAAGCAAAGAGAAATCAGATGAACAAATGCATTACAACCTAGCTCTCCAACTAGTTGTAGTGACTTAAAAAATAGTGTAAGATTTTTTTTTTTTTAAAAAAAAGCCTCTGAAGGTATAAAATCACAGTGTAAAAGATACTGTAGATTGCCACAAGATAATTACACATAATTAACAGTCAGCAGCAGTCCTGCTTTGTTTTTTCTTTCCCAACTGAATCTGGTCATCAGCATGAAGGGCAGTTCTCCTCACATGACAGCATCTGTCATAGCGTCCACTGTTCTTTACTTAGGTCCTCTGAGAGTCTTAAAAGAAAACATTTATCAACGAGATGATGTCAAACAGCCTAATTTATCTCTTCTGCTAATGTTCCCAAGACAGCAACAGGGTTTTTCACACAGGCACTGGGCAGAAAGAAGATACACCAAAGGAAGATTTCTTCGAGAACACAAAACCAGCTCTGATTGTATTGATCAGATTTCCTAACATGAGATTATGAGATAAGCTTAGATAGAATGCAAAACTCTTTCAACTGTAACTCAAAATTTCTAGTTTTCAGAGTATTAACGTAAGTTGATATAAACTAGGAGAGGAAGGGGAGGTTCTTTTCAAATCTTTTCTTCTTCCTTCTATTTATAAGATAAATAAACTTTTATATTTTTAGAACAGAGGTACAAGTACCAGCTGTAAATGCCAGTGAAAAGCCATGCCTGGCAGCGAGAATTTCAGCTCTTATCCTGTCTCCAGCACTTGTCCCTTTGGGCAAGCCTCTGCCTTACTACTGTGCGGTACAGATAACATCTTTTATCTTTTGACAAACTTTTTTATTATTATTACCATTGCTGCAAATCATAGCTTAGAGCAACTACTGTGAGAGTTGCAGATGTTATTTCAGAAGCAGATGGATCTGTAATTTAAAGCCACAGACACCCGGTGTGCTGCTGCCGAGGGAAAGCGGTGCAGTGGCAGACAGGTCTGCTGCGTGGGGACAGAGATCCTCTGCAGTCACACAGGTGCATGACCAGCACGTAATGCCTGTCCACTCTAGAGCACTTGGTATGAGGTGGTAGTATGAGGACTACACTACATCGCATGGTTTTGGTGCCTACTGCATCTTGGCATTGATGGTTTTTCTTCCTTTCACTCCCTAAGGCAGGTTATGTTTGCACTTAATGCTGAAGGAAGAAATATCCTTTCTCCTTGGTGGTCCACCTCAGGTGCATGCACAAGAATTGTCCCATCTCAGTAGCCAAGATGCTGCTGGCCATTAGGACGTGGTCCAGTTTTCTCACAACGTGCCAATTTAATCTTGCCTCAGC
This sequence comes from Ardeotis arabs, assembly GCA_011801015.1. NCBI lineage: Eukaryota > Metazoa > Chordata > Aves > Otidiformes > Otididae > Ardeotis > Ardeotis arabs. The sequence goes on from JAAGAY010043656.1 coordinate 16,715, forward strand.
TTTTCAAAGCTATCTATTAGTTTCAATATATATGCATTCTTCCCTCAGCTTCTCACTGACCTCAGCAGGGACTTACCGTGAATTTAGAGGGACAGGTTTCTTATAGAACTGAGCTGAAACAATTTATTGAGAAATCATAAGCCGGCCCGGGTTCATTTATATCCCAGCCCACATTCAGATCATCTATTAAGTCTTCACGTTAAGTCTATTATTTCTAACAAAGCTTGGCAGCAGGAAAGTTTCATGTGGCTTTGAATAGCACTGCCAACTTTCCACATCACCTCAACAGCAACCAATAAATGGATGGATAAACATAGCTAAAACATAAAGGCGTTCCGTGCTGTAAATCACTTGGGATGAAGGGTCAGGGCTGAACACACTCTTTGCCTTCTGCAAAAACCACGACCAGTCCCTTAATTCTGAAATCTTCTCTGCTGCCTTCTTCAGTTCAACAACAATTGCACCAAAGTTACTGAAAGGTGTTCATGCCACATGTGAGAACAGAAGGAATAAACCCAATATTTAGTTCTTAGGCCCCAATACCTTTTTTCACCAAGGACACTCTTCCAAAAAACTGTGAACAGAAAGGTGTGATTGAGATAACAGTCCTTTTAACATTTATTTTCTTGGGCAAAAGGAGAAAAATGCTACTATCAGTCTTCCTTATGGCATCTCACCATTCCAAGGGTTTTTCAAATTCGTGCAGGGTTCATTTCTAACACTTCTAGTAAAGTGGTGTCATGCACTGCTGCTTGAGCCCTCTCCCTCTGAACTCCCCTGCGTCACAAACTAGCTCCCACAGTACATGGGACAAGCAACATGCAATTCAGAAGAGACATGGGCTTCTAAGAGAATCGTCCAAGGGCAAGCTCACAAAAGCTGCTATAAAAGGTCAAGACTTAGATCAAAGCGCAATGAGTATACTCAAGAATAACTAAATAACTACATCTTCTATCAACATACAACTGATGTGTCTGCAGTCTTCTTGACCTGAAGGATTCTAAGGAACAGGCTAAAGTGCACATCTAAATTTCCATGTTACAAACTTTAGCAAACTGTAACCTCTGCCTGAGAGCCATTTTTTAAAAAAATTTCTCTTTTACTCTGCCAATTTAAATGGAACATATTTATATGAAAGGTTACCAACACCTCCAACTGTAAAACGAAGGGGAAGGATTGCAGCATGCCTCGCGTTCCTAACTGACATTGCTGAAATGGTATCTCATATCCTGAAATACAAGCTGCAGTAGTCCATAAAATATTAAGAGTACTCGCTACTTGCGGCCAGTAATACTTTGCAGAAGCAGTTCCCAGAGGCAGAATGCTCCGTGAAAGGTCATTAAGACAACACAAAGGTCATTAACACAACAGCCACCATGAGAAATTCTTCTCTGGACTATTATTAACAGTAGGGAACTAACCAGCCGTAGGGAACCTGCCGCTGCTCCTATTGCTCGGCTCTGCAGTGGCGCTAGACAATAAGATAATCACTTCATTACTGAAGTCAATAAAGTGACATTTAATTGCCATAAGGAATTATACCATTGCAAATAACGTCATCTAACTCATTGGGCATTATGCTGTTCTGTCCTAAGAGCAATATCCTCAGTGGTATAATCTGCAGGAGCTTATGAGCTAACATAAACTTCCAGTGCAACCTGAAGTCCTCCCATTGGCAGAATCATAGAATCTTTAAGGGTAGAGAAGACCTCTAAGATCATCAAGTCCAGCCATCAACCCAACACCACCATGGCCACTAAACCACGTCCTGAAGTGCCACGTCTACATGTTTTTTGAACACAGGCCCATGCTCCCTTGGTGACATAAATGGGGATCTTCCCTGAATAACTCACACCAAGGACAGAACAAAAGGCCACAACCGGGAACATACAAATTACGAAACTGAAATTCAGCCCCTGGGAAATTACCTGTTTTCTTCAGCCTTACATCCCACGGCATTTACAGCACTGGGTACCACACCATCAGGATCAAAACTACAATCCCTTAACTCCACTCTTACGTTGAGGTGAGCCACAGTCCTCTGCTCAGCCCCATGCCAGAAGGGCTGTAGCTGCCCTCAGAGCCCCCCGGTCCCTCCCCACTCACATACACACGTGTGGAGTATGTGGTCTTGCGTGCGGATCTTCTCACAGCGTCTCATTCATCTGTCAAAAATGGCTCAGGCTTCTTGATGCATTTTTTTTCCCTACAAGTAAGGGAGGAAGGAGGAAGAAAAATTTATTTGTTAAATAGTTTTCATTTCAATGAGTCTGGCAGAGTTTCAGCTCATTTCCTTGAAAATGATTCCGTGGGAGGCTAAACTACTGATGACTTCATGAGTCTTTTTATAAAGCCACTTAATGATGGTGGATGGACAGGAACAGCTGCAGAATTACCCCAGCTATGGCAAAGATGCCCTGAGCACAGCGGCCTTCAGCAAGCCACCCGTCGCTGCGGCTGCTGCCTTGTAACTGCAGCCATGAGATGCAACGCGTGTGCTTGTCGCCAAAGGGCAGGCACGAGAGCATCGGCGCTGCGTGGGACATGCTGGTTTTCAGGGAGGGAGACAACTTACCTTGAATTTGGGAATGTCTTATGGCAGATCTTGCTATGCTTGAGCATGTTCTTAGCATATAGAATCACAGAACGGCTTGGATTGGAAGGGACCTTAAAGCCCACCCAGTCCCAGCCCCCTGCCCTGGGCAGGGACACCTTCCACCAGCCCAGGGCGCTCACAGCCCCGTCCAGCCCGGCCTTGGGCGCTGCCAGGGACGGGGCACCCACAGCTCCTCCGGGAAACCTGTGCCAGAGCCTCACCACCCTCACAATGAAGAATTTCTTCCTTGTATCTCATCTAAAGCTACAATCTTCCAGTTCAAAACCATCACCCCTTATCCTGTCGCTGGACACCCTTGCCAAAAGTCCCTCTCCACCTTTCCTGCAGCCCCCTTTAGGCACTGGAAGGCCACTCTGAGGTCTCCCTGGAGCCTCCTCTTCTCCAGGCTGAACAGCCCCAGCTCTCTCAGCCTGGCCTCACAGCAGAGCTGCTCCAGCCCTCTCATCATCATCACATGCTCGTTAGGGTTATTGAAGGATGGGATGCTTTAACGCAGTCTTTCACTTCACAATCTGAAAATTAAGTGCAATGATCTAACACAGGCACGGGGTTACATCAAGTTGAAATGCTTTCATTGCGGTACGTCATCTTTGGATTTAGCTGGTGCACGCTCCCCTCTTATCGGATTGTGAAGGACATGAATAAAAGCCTAGATATCAAGTCACTGGAAATCAAACAACTCTGGGACAATAATGGCTGCTCAATCGGTGGGGTGCGGGCAGCTCTGCAGCCCTGTCCCACCTCTCCTGAGGCTCCCAGCCAGCCTTGGGCTGGACTTGGACCACAGCAGCTCGAGACTGTTGGAAACAGTATCACGAACATCTTGCTGAATCGTACAGTAAAGATTCAAAAGCCATCTAACTCTTGCAGAAGTGTTTTTAATCCACAGATTTCTGAGCAACAAACATGGAACAAATATTTTTGTTTGTTTAGTTTGTTGAATTTTTTTGGCTTTGACACTGAAAAGCAAGTAAATAATTTTCAGGTTTGGATGGAGTCGTCCCTACAATGAAACTGTCTGTTGAAAGCTAGCAAAACCTGTCTGTTTAAAAACAACCCATCGCCTTCGCCATTCAAGAATACCAGAAAACACGTCGATTGCAAATTTACTAAAGAAAATTTTTTTTTTTTTTTTAAACAGCAGAAACAATACAGCCTAAAGCAAGACTAAAGATAGACTTTCACAAGCTAAGTGCCTTCCGGATCTCCATCAGACTGCCAACATGATGAGCATCTTCCAGTGAGGCCTCTGTTATTAGCCCTGGTTTTAAGAGATGTTTAATTGTCTACTTGCCAGTGAAATCCATCGGAGTTAAGCAGCGACATATCATGAGGGACCTGGGCCCCAAACGCCTAACTCCCACACTGGTGACTTATTTTAGCACTCTAATCTTTACCCTTCGGCGGTGATGATAGTTTAAGGCGTTTCTCTCCCGATTCCCCATCACCTGCGGCTTCGTGCGCTGGACTTGAGCGCTGAAATGACCCTGGTGATGGATGCTGCAGTGAGCTGGGCGAGAGAGAAGAGGTTCCTGGGTGACAGCTGAGGGCAGGGACACAAGTGGGGAGCAGCCGGGTGCAGAGGAACCATCACAGGCACAGCAAAATCCCCGCAAAATTGCTGTGTGGCTGTCTTCGATAAAAGTCATCCTAAAATACAAAAACTGGCTTGAGTAAGGCGTTACTGGTCTTCAAAACAGGTCATTGAATTACTCGGTGACATTGTCAGCATTTATTTGGGCTAAGAGGTGACCGAGTTTTTAGCAGCACATTCAACCGATGATTTAGAGGAAAGATGATAGTCTACAAAAACAGGATTGGCACAGGATACCAGACAGGGATAACTCTGGGTTTGTTACACAGAGCCAGCTGAAATCCATTAGGCTCCAGCTCTAGAGCAAAACCCAGGAGCTTTTAAAATCAGTAGCAAAAATGCCAGCATGAGCAAGATTTCCACCCCAAATGCTTAACAGAAAGATGAAAAGCTGAAAATGCAGCTGAACTGAAGAGCAAGCCCATGCAACAAAAAGCTTAAGTTTTAACAGATTAAGATAGGAGTTTGGGGAAGTTGATTGTGCTTTAAATTTCATTCATGTAAAATCAGAATAACTGGTTTTATACATGAATACCTAAAGGACTAAAAAACTAGTTTTGTTTAATACCAAGCTAAGTACTTTTTAAATTCAGTATATGTTACAAATTTTACTCCAGATTATAAAAATATTGGCCACTACAGCTGCTTCCTTAAAACAGTGGCTGCAAAAGCATCCTTTTCCAGGGGAAGACCAGTAACAATGGCTTTATTGTCCTAAAAGTATTCCAGTCATACAAACATCCTATTTCATAGAATCACAGAAGGTTTTGGGTGGGAATGCACCTTCAAAGCCCATCCAGTCCAACCCCCTGCCAGGAGCAGGGACATCTCCAACCAGATCAGGTTCCTCAGAGCCCCAGCCAACCTGGCCTTGAATGTTTCCAGGGATGGGGCATCCACCGCCTCTCTGGGCAACCTGTTCCAGTGCTCCACCACCCTCACAGTAAAGAAATTCTTCCTTATGTCCAGTCTGAATCTACCTCCCTCTATTTTAAACCCATGACCCCTTGTCCTGTCACAACAGGCCCTGCTGAAGAGTCTCTCCCCATCTTCCCTGCAGCCCCCTTTGGGCACTGGGAGCCTCTCTCAGGTCTCCCCGGAACCTCCTCTTCTCCAGGCTGAACAGCCCCAACTCTCCCAGCCTGGCCTCACAGCAGAGCTGCTCCAGCCCTCTCATCATCTTCCTGGCCTCTGGACAAGCTCCAAGAAGTCTATTTCTGTGAAACTACAGGCTGAAATCCTGGCAGAGGTTCAAAGCAGCTCTTCTTACAGGTGCAGGTGATGTTGAGCACCACACAGCCCAAATTCACAGGCAAGTACCTGCGTGGGGGAGCAGAACAGAGCTGTTCCTACAGCGAGGGGCTGGTGATGGTCTGGCAGGAACCTCACCGAGTTTAACAGAGGCAAACGCCTCCCAGGTGCACATTCCCAAGCTGCTGTGGTGCTTCCCTCGTTACATGAGTTAATAAATTACGTCGCGTGCACATGGAAGGTGTGCTGCGAGCAAGTGTTCCTTACCTACCACTGGATGGAGGGAACAAGCACAGCGTGGAGCTGCCAGGAGCCTCTTCAACTGGCCGCCGCGGGACTGCTGAGCCCCTCTGCCCCGCTGCTTGCCAAAGGGGTCTGCAGCGCTCTCATTCAGAGCCATTGGTGAGCTAAGAATGTCAAATTAAAACATCTATTATTTTTAAAAATTTTTCCATTTTAATAATTGATGCTTCCGGTCGTTGCTCTCCCTGTGCAGCCGCAATCTGCTGTTCCTTCTGTGATATCTTTGATTCACTGAGTTTATGCACCCCCTTTCCCCTTAATACGCTGGGCTGATGATTCAGCTTATCCATCAGTTTGACTCAAAAACAATAAGATCCAGCCCAGTACCAATGACTGCAGCAAAGACCTAGATTTGTTACGTAGCTTAAACTTAGCGAGGCTTTTCCTGATGCAGGTGATAGGCATGTCAAGATAAATTTGATTACTATTATTTTTTTTTTACAGGTAGAATTTTAAGACTCCTACAGTTGGCAGCCTTACCGGCGGCAGGACCGGCCTCGGCACGCTTTGTGGTACTACTCGCAACACACCAGTTATCCCAGACACTTCCTGCTTTTCCCTCTGAAGGACCCAGTTTCTAAGGAAACCAACAGCATTTGCCCAGGCGAGGCTTCGTACCAGTTAAGCGCAAAGGAAAGTAAGTTTATACGTGCCACAGTTTGGGAAGTAAGGCGGTTTATGCGACACGTCCTACCCACACAGATGGCGTGACTCAAAACCTCATCTCCCGTGGCCTGGTCCTGTTTCCCCCAATTCTCCTCGGCAGAAGAGGGGATCTGCTCAGCCAGGCTCACGCCCAAGGACACGGAGCGACAACGTTCAGCGCTGGGGATGGGTCCGCTCTTGCCATAGGGTCCCCCCGGGCAGGGCATGCAGGGCGGCTCCTCAAATCTCCGGGTCAGCTCCCCACTGCAACGTGGCTCCGTGGTCAGACGGACAAGCAGCGGCCACGAGCGACGCTGCCCCGACTTCTCCGGAGTCCTCTGTCCCTCACCCCCAAAACAGTCACTGCAGACCTCACCTAACCAACAGGGCTTGCCCCAGTACTTTTTCCTTACCTCTATCAATTAATTGTTTTTATTATGCCTAGGAACCTTGAAAAAGAGAGACTTGAAGCAGATGCGGGTATTTGCTGGGCAAAGATAAGGCTACCTCCAATTTTTAAAATAAAACCAGGATTTTGAGATGTCACACCTACCTAGGTTTTCCTTTCCCTTCTAATACACCGAGCAGCTCCGTGCTTTGGGTTCCTGGCTGCTGGTGGGCAAATTAACACAAGCATTGAGATCTTGTTCTTATTGAAGCCCATAACCATCTGTATCACGCCAATGATTTCAGCCCGTGCCCTTTACCCAGCATCCTCCTTACATCAGTGACAGCCTCTGCCGGCTCCCCAGATTGCCGCTGCTGATTTCAGCCGTTAACTTTACCTGTTGCAGGCCCACGCACAGGACATTGCCATTGTCGTAGTTCAGCCCCGACCGGGACCAGACTACGCAGTCTCTCTCCCGCTCCCCCCACCCTCCAACAGAATAGGGGGAGAATTGGTAAACAAAAAAAAAAGGAAAAAAAAAAAAAACCAAGCACACGTGGGTTGAGATTGAACAAAAAATAAATTTAACAGCAATGACAAAAGAAAACAAAACAATGATGGAATACAAATACAGTATAATAGCTTACAACAAATCTCCACACGCAGTTTCTTCCAAGTAACAGGAGGCTCCCTTCAGCACCCTCCTCACCTATGTACTGAGCACGATGTCAGATGGGATGGAACAGCCCTTGGGCTAATTTGGTTAAATTAACCCCAGCTGTTAGCTAATTAGTTAATTATCCCAGCCATAGGGGTACCAGCTTCAGTTCTCCACCCAGCTCAGGTGAATGTTAACTCTGTCCTAGCCAGAACCAGGACAGCCATGAAGAAGGCCACAGGCTTTCTGTCCGCCCAACAGTGCGTGGTCTCGGTCTCAGAGCTTGTCTGGTCTCGTCACTGTAACTGGGCTAACAACGGTTATCTTGTGATTGGGCATTAAAACACCAGGCTAGCGCCTTCCTGGCTCTACACACAAAGTTTTTTCTTGTTTGCCCCAAACGAGACGCTGAGCACAACGCTACATCGAAGTGGGGCCACTCAGCCTGCATCTCAGTTCAGCCACAAGCCACTATCTGGGCCCAGGCACCATCTAAATTAGTTTATATGAAAATAGGCTTGGGTGCTAAACGAGCACTAGCACCGCAAAGGGACTCTGCCCCTCCCAACTTCTCCAGCTCTTTCAGTCCCACTTCCATCCTGCCCTGCTTCTGCTCCTCGCCACCCATTTCTACCCCTTGCTAGTGCCAAAAAAGCTGTTTGAGCAGTCTGAACCACACTTGTTTAGCTAGAAATTCCTCCGAATGTTACAAATAAAAGTAGTTTTATGACAATTAGGTCCCCAAAGCCCCATGCAAGTGTTTGTGGCACAGCAAAGGAGGGAGCGGCGCAGAGGGAGGGAGTGGGGAAGGGGATTTCTTTTGGTGGCAGCTCAGGCTTAAAGTGTTTGATCACCTTGGATATAGCTCAATTCCCTTAAAAAAAAATTTTAAATTTGAAGTATTTGCTAATAAAAAGGAGGATCCTGCCCCCATCTGGCCTCCCTGGATGGAAGCAGCCCAAGGTGGAGCCAGAGCAAGAAATCCTTTGAAAGGGCAGCGCTGGGCAGAACGCAAATGCTGGCTCCAGAGCCGCTCTCTGCGCTCAGAAACAGGCAGTAATTCAGGTTCTGGATCAAGGTTTGAGTGGCAGAAAAGCAGAGATAATTATAATCTTTCTGGAGCAGCTCCAGTCACGCTACGGTTTGTTTGTGGGGTGCAGATGGGTCCGACTGTGCCGTGCGAGCGGGAATATAGAGGCCTCGCCATCTGCTGCTGATGTGGGAAGGGAACCACAGTCCCCTCGGTAAACCTGTGCCCACCACGGAGAAACAGAAAAACAATGGTTTGATTCGTTTTCCCTCTCTAAAGCTCTACCACATCACGTGTTCTGTATTACACGTGCAGGCAGAAACGGCGTTTGACAAAAATTACTCAGCCTGCAAAGCTGAGCTGTCTCTCCACAAGAAGGAAGGGGGAGGAGAAACCCGTTGGTCAAATCCAGAGGGACCTTTTGCCTTCAGGAAATCAGAAATAAGGTTTCCTTTTACATCTCTAAAGTCCTGATACCCTCCAAATGTCTTCCCCCTCTCCCTGCCCCAGCTGCCCTCTGTCCTGCACCTCCTGCTCCTTCGCTGGGCTCAGCCTGTAAATACAGTAACTGCTGGCTGGCAGCAAAACTCCTGGGTAATAACGGGATTTTCCCACCTTATCCCAGTTAAGAGCTACCTCACTTACCAATACACCAATACCAATACCTTTTTTTTGCATTATCCCAGGATTCTCCTTAAATGCACCAGGAAAAGTAACAACTAATTGTCCAAATACGTGGTGAAAACCCGTTCTGCCTGGCTTCAGGCCGCTCTGGTCTGCGGGATGGCGAAGAGGGGCTTGTTCCTCTCTGCAGGAATTTACCTTTAGGGAACAGCCCGCAGCTGGTAAGAGCAGGGTGTGGCCACGGCAGTTTATCAGCACACAGGCTGTTACGGGATTCTTCCTACAAGACACCCAGAGGGTGAGCGATGCTGGGATTCACCGTCTGCAACTGGGCTTGGCTTGCTGCTGCCAGAACCAGAAAAAAACACAAATCTCTTATAAAAAATGTCTGTATCAGACCACTTGAAGGCCATGTTACCTCCACATCCTACGTACATTAAAAAAGGAATACAAAAAGGGTAACTTCAAAAATCAGAGCTACTCTAAAACCGTACACTCGAGAGTTTGTCTATCAAATGAAGTTCAACGCTTCCCTTCAGTGATCAGCCGGCCTCATCACCGCAGCCTCAGCAGCACAGCACCTCTGGCAACTCAGGGCAGAAGCGACTGGACACATCCCGACACAAGCAGGCTGCTTCTAGGAACACGTACCACCAACAACCACCTGTACTCAAAGAGGTTGTCAAATATATTTAAAGCCTTTAAAAAAAAATAAACACTTCTCAACCGATCAAGCAGTGGGGTTATTTGTTGCTTAGTACGCTGCGTACAGCTGGATATTTTCTAAAAGCACGAGTAAATCCCTATCGCAGCGGTAAGGGAAGCCTTACTGACTCGCACAGCCTCCCGGGCACAAGCTCAGCGCTCCTGAGGCCAGCGTCCTCCCAGCTGACCGGCCACCATCGCACCAGGACAGGACCAAGTCATCGTTAGCCACAAGCTTAAAACCAGGGCTGAGGTACTACTGCCGGCAGTAGCGGCCGCACCAGCAAAACGTTCTGCTGAACACGTTCAAAATGATCGTAATATATCCATCACCTTGAAAAACAAGCTGTCACGTGTCCTGTGAAAACAGCGTGGCGGGTCTAAACTGAAGAAGGTATCTGGCCAGCTTCGCACAAACAGTCAGGTTTATTCGTGGTCCGCACCCACCGGCGCGTGCGTCACAGCTGCACACCCAGGGCGGAACGGGGCGGCTGTCGGGGCGCACCGCACAAGGGCCTCAGAAGCACGTCTTCAACAGCAGCAGCATTTATACCCAATCTTTATTTACGTACAAAAAATTCACACAATTTCCACTGGTACTGTTCCTTGATCTGCATCTCTTTGCGTGACCTCCATAGCTTGCCGACATATACACACACACACGTACATATATTTTTTAAAAAAGAAAAAAAAAAGTCTTCCAATTCTGAAGAATCAGGGGCAAAAAGCAAGACAGGACAAAAAAAAAAAAAAAAAAAAAAAAAA
>JAAGAY010043678.1:2120-43051 GCA_011801015.1 Ardeotis arabs
CCGCCTGCCCCAACGACAGCTCCTGCCCGCCATCCTCGTCCCCCTGCCCAGCTCCCACCGCCTGGCAGCAGACAGCCAGACCCGGTCCCAGCTGTATACTGGTGCGCTGCCAAGCCCATAATGACTTCCCTGCCTCTATCTACAGAAGATCTCAGAGGCAAACATGAGAGCGTATTAATCAGAGACGCTGTTGTTTATAAACGCAGAGGAGAAGGGCCCTGGACAGTGCGGTGCGGATCTCTGCCGCCTGTGGAAGGGGGACCCACCACCTTTTAACAACCGCAGGCTGGAGAGCACCGGCTCTCTTTAACACATACGGACACAGGGAGTGTGCACAGAAGAAGGGGCAGCTTCACGTTTTCACAACCTAATTATCATCATAAATTCTGAGAACACACGTAGAGAACATTTATCAATGCATATATACAAATCTCAAAGGATAATTGAACACAAACTCCCTGTATGTCTAATACACTCCTTTACAATTATTTCCCCCCTCACTTCCTCACCCTTCCTCCTCCTCCTATCTGCCCCAAATACATAGTAATTACACCATAAATGGAGCACGTTTTAAATTTGCTCTTTCATTCTTGTCAGGTGTTCATTTGAGCAGTTCCACTCTCTGCACTGGATCGCACACAGCTGATGTCTCTTTAAAGGTTTGGCTGCATTCTCAGAATTGCTGCCACTTCACTACCAAAGCACAATTGCTGCTGCTATTCTTGGCTCAAGAACTGTTCCACTAAAGCACTCCTGAAAATAGTTGGTTTCCTTCTGAAGACATTTATTTATTCTCTGTTTCTTTGCAATAGCCTCCCAATACTAGACGGGTTTAACCTCATTTTAAAAGCAACCGATGAATTAAAATCAAATCTGTTTGGTTTTGTTTCCCTTCAGAAAACTATTTCAAATGCAATCAGAAACTAAGCTTGAGAGTCAATTTTGCAATATGTTTAAAGTGAAAATATTGTCGTGGTTTATTACAGTCCTTTAATACCAGCTATACATGACTGAAGTTTGCATTAGTTAAAATGAGAGGTCAAAACTGGAAGAGAATAAGATACATCTCCATTTCATTGTATTTTTCCTATTAATAAAGCATAAACTTCCTGTGATCAACTTCAATTTACAGCAGCAGGTGCTTATAAAGGGCACAATATCAAGGTACATAGGAAGGCAAGGCAGAACCCCAAGGAAAAGTCCGAGCCCACACCAAAGTCTGGGAGCAAAACGAAGCACAGCTTCCACTCCAGCCTGTGCCGGCAGAGCAGCTGTTCCCTTCCACGTGCCCCATCTTGGAACAGCCTCGACAGGGTACGTCTGACAAATCTGAAATCCTTACAGATACCTGAAGACTAAAATAAGAGGATCTGAGAGGTTATGCAGACACTCACCTGATCTAAGTAACTATTCCTGTTATGCACCCACGCACCGAGGAAGCCCTCCAGCCACAGAGACTGCACATTCCCAAGCGCTCTACCTCACTTCTTAAGATAGCTTTCATACTGGCATGGTTTTCCTCATGTCTAACCTTAATCTTCCTTGTCGAAATTTAAGCCCATTATTTCTTATCTGATCCATCATATAGAACACACCATTTTCTTCCTCGCAGCAGTCACCTAGGTATTTCTGCATCTCTAATTCCAGCCTTCCTTTGCCTCAGCAGCTCCCATTCCTTCACTCTTTGCAACGTTTGTTTTCAAGATCTCTGTTGATTCCTGTTGCACTCCTCTGCGGTTCGTCCAGCTGGTTCACCTCCCTCTGAAGGCACAGGACCCCAGACTGGGCTCAGTATTCGGAGGCCTTACTGGAAGTGCCTCGTGGGAAGCAGTACTGCGTATTTCCCTCAGTATGCCTGTCTTTTCCACAGCGTGACACCGTTAATCCGGTTACCCTGCAACCAACTCCAGATCCATTTTTGCAGCATAATACTCACACAATGGTATTTGTGTACAGAGTTGTTCTGGCCAAAACAAAGAACCTGTCCCTTTTCTTTATTTCTTACTCAGTTACACAATTTTGTCACCACTATCCCACATCGCAGTTTTGTCTTCCGGTCGCCTTGCACTCTTCTCCAGTTTGGTATCATTAAGAAATTCTGTGAAGGCTGTTGTTTACAGCTGAAAGACTGAAGCAAATATCAAAAAGTACAAATTCACACTCTCACTCAGAACATTCTCATTTTGCCAGTAAGCACTGATAGCTACTCTCTGTCTACAGCTTCCTGAGCAGCTATGACACTTCTCAGAATAGTTTCATCTTCTACTTCCCACTTACTCACACTGCCACACATCCATCACCAGAAAGTCTTCTGAGGCACTGCCAAAGGCTGTACAAAGTTGATTCTAGGACACGATTTTCTCTCCCGTTTTGCAGTGCCTGTCGCGCTGCTAACAGGGACCTACTCTCCTTCGGCATGACCTGCTCTCCATAAACCCAGGCTGGCTTTGCACTTCTCTCTTGCAAAGATCTAGATGCACAGAAATAGCTGGTTTGGTTATTTTTTTTCTAGTATTCTAGCAGATCACTGACTGATCTGCAATTCCTCAGTTTCTCCTTTCTCACCTTTTAAAATAGGTTTATTTTGTTTTCTAGTTCTCACACTTGGAAAGAATGCCAGTGGGCCAGACTGCTCCAACCCATCCTTAACGTCATCAACTACAAATTTCATCACTTCCAGACCACTGGAAACCTTTTATTTCCTGAAGTACTCTAACTCACTGTAGCCTTAGTTCTAAGCCAATCACCAGTTTACAGATGAAGGGAAGAGGCATTTAAAGTACTCCTGATGCCACCTATCAATGGTTCACCCCGTTGAACATCAGACCAGTTCCACCGGCCTTCTGTCTACTACTGAGGGACTTACGAAAGTGTTATCTTTTTGTTCCTTGGTTTTTTCCCTAAGAGCTACAAATGTCTTTGTTTTTACTTGCTTCTTATAGTATTATACCTGTTTCCTGAAGTGCATGAACTCAGCTTTCCGATAACTTTCACACGACATTACTCCCTTTCTGCTCTTCCCAAGGACCAAACTCTTATTTCCTGGTCACTTTGACCTTAGCTGCTTTCTACCTTTTACTTCTCCACTGTCAGGGACAGGTCCTGCTACCCAGTCTCTTCACATGCTATGTCAGAAAACTGCATCTGCACATTTTAATGACTTGTCAGACTCTATCTCCTGACTTTTCTTCCCCACAGAGACCCGGGCAGTCCGTGTGTCTGGCTACCACTAGGGAACAGCCACCTCCAGTGAAGCCAGAGGCAGGATGCGGCTCTACCGATCCCAAAGCAAAAGCTGTGGCCTTTGAGTCATCATGCTCGTGCACAGCTCCGCTCTTCGAAAGTGAGGATAGCAAAAAGCAATCTGTTATCCTTCTACAGATTTCTATTTTTCCTTCTCCTGATGAAAAATTCTAATCACTGTCAAATGGATTTGAAGCAGCAGATTTATTTTTCACGCTCTGCTGCCTGATGTCAGATAACATACACAATACAGAAACACTCATTCCAAAGATTAGTTTACTGATGAGTTTTTACCACTGTTTTTCACTCATAATGCCTGCGTTTGTGCTACACAGCGTGCTACTCCTCTCTCTATATTCAAAGCATTACATGGAATTTTTGAATATTTACATAGGAGACAAACCCTTCACTAGCTGAGGCTCACTTCCCAGAGGCTTTCCTATCACTGCATTTCAGAACGTGTTCACCACTCAGGAGCACATCCAGGCAGTACCTACTGGCTAGGTCTCACCTCCATGTTAACGGCTACATTTTCGTCCTTGTATGATGTTTTTTAAACTTCCTTTGTCTGAACGTTTACCTGTCACCAGTGACCTTTGGTAACACTGCCTGCTTTCCAGGGACATGTACCAGACAACAAGCACTATCAGATGCTAAACAAAGCCCTGAGGAAAAAGACAAGAGAAGTAATTGCCACTCCCGCAACCTCTGCTGGTATCTGAGCATCCCTCTACAACGCTAATTTGATGAGACTATTGGCAAAAGCTGTAATCAAAACAAATGCTGGTAGTTTCCACGTTTTTTTAACAAATGGCATAACGTCAAATTTGATCCCACTAGCAGGAAAACTGTTACGTAGGCACACTGCAGAAACCTCGGGCGTAGCGATGAGCTGTACAGAGAACTGCTCTGCAAGTTGTGGCCGATACCAGGTGATGTAAAAACGGAAAGCTGTTAGGAGTTTATTGCAGATAAGCATTACGTGTTTGCTGTACACAGCTAGCGTCCATAGAAGCAGCAGAAATTGCCAGGTTTTGTGTTTACAAAAAACCACCACCACGCTAGTTCCTTCACTCAAGATCAACAGCCGTGATAACAATATGCATCTTTGAGGTATTATCTAGTACTCTTTAAAAAAAAAGTGTATTTTCTATAGAAAGTGTGAAATTACATACATAGAAAGTCTGTGTACAAGATGAATAAACAGACTGTCTAATCCCTGATTTCTATTTCAGAGAGCTTAATGTTTCAACTATTACATATGAAAAACACTGGTTCTGCAAGATCCAGATTAAATCAATTTCTGAAGTTTTTTTTTTTAATTCTGTAACTTTCCAAACAGAAGTAGAAACACAGTAATGTTTTGCCATCAAAGATAGCCTACTAGTGGAATTGCAGAATATGGGCCCAAAAAGATAAAGTTTGGCAAACCACTTCCATCCAGACAGTTTTCACATGTGCTTTATTCATTAAAAATGAGCCTGTCGGCCACGCCTCCAGGAAATCAAGATAAACCTCACTTAAAACTTTCTACATGAGACTACAGCACTGCTTTTGCGTATACACGCCTTACCTCCAGCCATCACAAAGCACCGTAAGCTGAACCCAGCGGCTGTTCAAACATGCCTTCAGCACGAAGGTCACTACCACTGCTAGATCTGATAAACAACTGCCAAAGCTTACCTGTGTTTTCCAACTACACTGACTGCTTTTAGAAGAGAGATTATCTCTCCTGAAAACCCTTCGCCAAGTTTGACTTTTCAACCATATAAAATTGCCCTGTTAGAAGGAACTCTAAAGTAACCCACAGTTAAAGGATTGGACGTTTGAAACGTGTATTGTCAGACATTATCTTAACAGTAAGGAGGTTTTTTTTTTAATCTTGCCTCTTAAAAAACCATCAAAACCAAAGTTAACACAAACAAATTTACAAGAAGAGTTAACCTGCCACACAATGGCTCTCAGTAACTTCCAGCTGCCCACAACACTTACTACAACATGTGCACACCATGCCACAAACAGGAATACGCAAACTGCAGCTAAAGAAATCTTGAAACATGAAACAAAACTTCCAGCTTCATAGAAAACAAAAATAAAGTTCAGTAAAGAATCTGGCATCAGCCCACAGTAGGAAAACAAATCTCTGTAACTGCTGTCAAATTCTCACTTCCCAGAAAACAACAGACAGAACAAATTAAACGCGTAACTCTTCAATGTCCACAACACTTGCGTGTTTCCTCATTTTGACTACCGCACGAATTATTTGCTTTAATTTCTTTTGAGTCTTTGGAAACATATGTTACAGATCTGTTCCACAAAATATTTTACTTGCCAATACAAAAGAAGTGCAGAAGTTTCATCATGACTCCTGCAAGACATGGTATGTTTCTTCCGAGTTGACGGATATTGGTTTCACATTGCTGAATTGCAGGAAAGTGAAAGGCATCTTAAAGAAAAAATGATTACTTCTTTTGATCTTTGTTCTTATAACCATCAAACACACAGTGGTTGCCTGGAGACTCCTAGACAAACTTTGTAATTTTTGAAGAAACAAAGAAGGATATATTACTTGTTATTTTTAATCCCCCATGGTAGTTTCCAGAAATTACTTTAATTCTTTTAGATCACATGGCAGAAGGAGCATTCCATCAATGCCTCACACCTTAATGAGGGAAGTTAACTGTTCATCACATTTACTGGAGTCAGTTGACAAAGCGGGGAGGGAAGAGATAGAAAGCTCCATCTTTAAGTAAAAATAACAAACTAGACTAGGTATTAGAATACTGCTCATAAATTACAGAAACAGTTTTCCTTCAGCGTAATCCTGAAAAGGGGTACAGAGGGGGCATGTCAAGAGCAGGCTCTGTAGCTCAAGACAGAAAGTTCCAGACAAATAACTATTCTAGAGAAAATGCACTGAAGTACTAGAGAAAATAGGTTCATAATAGTTAACAATGAATAAAAGACTGTTTTCAAGGGATAAGATTTCTAAAATATTCTATGCAATTTGAAATGTTTTAATTTCTTCTCTTAGCAGTTTGTCTAGTTAATGTTTTATAGATTACCTTAAAAGAGAAACAAAAAAATCACTGCTCTCATCCACTTCCCTGGTATTTCCAAAGGATAAACCTGACAAAGAATATATTAGTGGTCATTAATTCCCACGTGCCTTACATCGGCAGAACACCCTTTTCAATTCATGACACTGCGGTTAGAGTTCTGATAAGTGTTTTGGACAGGCCAAGGCAGTAGATAACAGTAACCGCTGACAAGAGAGCGAAGAGATAAAATGCTGTGATTCTTACAGTGAAGAGGCTGGCAATGTCTCTAACGGCCCTCCTCGTACCCAGGTAGTTATAAATAGGGCCCGGAAGGAATGCGGTTGCATAATTTCAAGTTAACTATGAAGGAATACGTCCCTATAAAAAGAAAAGCTACAGACATGACTCTACACTGAGCATCTTCCGGATACAAGAAGCTCGCTTACAACAGTCGCGGCTCTTTGATCAGAACCAGCTCATCCAGCAAAAGCAAGTTCCTGTTGTTCAGCGTAAGTGGAAAGGCGCCGCGCAGGGAGACTGGCTTGGGCAGAGCCCTGCGCAGGCCTAACAAGCCCTGGTTCGGCAGCCCGGTTACCGGAGAGCGAGGAAGCCCCAGGCACTGATGTATTACTGACTGCCTCCAGACTCTGAAGGCCTCTAATTATGAAGTGATCGCTCTTCTATGATGCAGGTGCCCTTCAGACAGACAAAATTCCTGTTTATATGTGGATCATGTACCTGCATTTATTCTTCTGGACAGCTTCGACTATTTTGTTCCTTCTCTTCACTTCCCCAGAGAACTTTTACTCGCAAAGACTCTTTAGTATATGAAATATCTAGGGAACCAGACAGAGATATTTATAGAAATACAATTCCTACTGATGGTAAGAGATGGAAGGAGAAAAGTTTCCTTCTGACAACGTATTGCTCAGTCTTGAATCCTCAGGTTTAAAATTCTTTGTTTTCATATTCACAAAAATATGACCCAGTTTGAATTTAATTTCATGGAAAATTCATAACTTAAGTACTGCAGGTTTTCAGGATACAGAATCCCAAAATTTTTTTCTGAAGCTTACAGTTACTCAAATACTAACAGCTGAGATGAAAAGGTTTTGGTCTTCCCTGGATACTCTTCTTACTTCTTGGGTCTTTATGTTCACCAAGGTGAAGACGAAAGCGGTATGAGAGCTGAATAAGAAATGTACTTCACGGCCTGCCGAGGTCTCTCAGGACTGAGATACACTACACCCCTCTCCTGGCCTCACAAAGCAGCCAGGCACACGGCTGTCGTCATTATAAACTGAGCCAGACAGATTTATTTTTTTCCCCTGTAACTGTTTGCAGTTTGTAAACGAACTGATGCTCCACCTGCTGGAGAGAGATCTGCATGAGCTCCAGCATTCAGCAAGTTCCTTCTATGAGGAAGATGCAACCATTTAAGTCTCAAAACACAACCTCTTGCTGTCAGCAGATAAAAAAGTAGCCAAGGATTTAGCTTGTCTGAGATTCTCTTCCCTGCTCCAAGAATGTGCAGAGACCTTCAGGTGCCTTGGAAAGCTTTTGTTGTGACCTTACACAGTAAACAACCATCTGACAATTCTGACTCTGTGCACTAATTACTTTCAAGTAATACTTTTGCTAAAAATTTGATACGGGTTAACTTTTGCACTATATGGAATATACTATGAACCGGAAAATCTGCTGGCACTCCTCTTCCTCTCATTTGTACTAGCTTCTACTGTATTCAGAATTTTTCCAGTGCTGACACAGAACTAGCAAAAGAGCAAAAAAGCAAACTAATTCAACAGTGCAAAACATCTGCTGATGGCTGCCAGCCTGACAAACTACAGAAACAAGTGCTTATTTTATACAGCAAGTTAAAATAGGAATCAGGAAAAGAAGTCTAAGACCTCAAGGCACAAAAGCATCTGGCAAGATCAAAGTTAGACAGCCAGTAATATACGCTTACAAGCTACGTTCTTTTATGGATTATGTTATGATTTATGGTGGACTTTGGTTTGTGATGTACAGTATGTTTCTTAAAGATCAAACAAAGGTGTTTCAGATACATCTATAATGGTGCTTGGAAGCAGTCTAATACTGATCCTCAGCCAGCCTGCGCCACTTGCGTTGGTCAATCTGTCTCTACCATACAAACAATTACTAGATTTCAGAAAATAAAACAATAAACATCTCTATACATATATATGTATTTAATATATCTCCCTCTCTAACGTAGATCATTAGCCTGGCGGTTAACAGACATCTCTAAATCAAACAGAAGCCATAAATGTCAGCCACTATCCCTGCTGAACTGTGATCTGCAAAGATGAGAACGCTGCTGTAACCGGCAGGAACCGATTACGTTCCATTCAAACACTCTACACAAGTAGAACCTCTTCCCCTCCCTAAAAAGCCTCTACATTTTAAGTCAATAAATAATTGTTTTATTTTGCTTTTTCAGATTTGTGTTTCTGGGAAGTAGCTGAATAATATTTTTAAATGCATCTCGATAACCATAGAAGCCATTTCTGAGAGAGATTATTTTCTTATCTAAAACTTCTAAGGACAACACCAAATAATTTTCTCAGCTGGACTTCAGTATCACAGCAGCAAGTACAGCAAAAACAGTGAAAGATTCACTAATGCCCAAAGGGGAAAACTGCAGACAGTTCAGATACAAATTTTGTGATATCTGGCAGTGTTAATGAATGATAAGGAGCAACACTTGAGATAATACAGAAATCACTGATCTGCAAGATACCAAAACCCCTCGTGACTTAGTCCAGGTAGCTTTTTCTAAGCCATAGAAAACTGTACCTGCTCTGCCTAACGTGATACATGTGTGCAGAGCAACGATGAGAAAGGCGATTTATACCCATTACTGACTGCGCTCATCCCCGCTGTAAAAGCAGAAGTTACATGCTCTCAAGCACAGACAGGCAAATAAGAAGGGAGCTGCTTCCTATTTCCTCATTAGTAGCTTCAGGGAAAAAAGGTCGCTGAGGGAGTAGCCAAAAGAAGGTCGGTGGGTCTATCTGCAGAGGATGGAATGAAGCCTAAGATACTCAACTACTTTTCCCAAAGTATTATTATCCTAACTTGAAAATAACAACCGAGAGCACAAGCAAGTAAAGGTGTGTCACAACACAATAGAAGCAAAGCCCCTGGTTTTTATTTACATACGCAAAACTCTCTTTAAAGAACACTGAAGTTGCCAAAATGATAGTAAAAAAACTTGGCAATACCCAACCTAACAATGCTTCTGTAAAAATGATCACTAAAGAAATAATTTCACTTCCTGAAGATCATATCCATTGTAACTATCACAGAAACAGAAAAAAAAAAAGGGAAGATGACCCCACAGGTCTGAGCGTCTAAATAAATAAGAAAATCTTTTTGAACTGTATCCTAGAAATGAGATAATATGTTCTGTAAGAAAAAGAGCAACAGCATACACACTTTAAATCCTGTTATTTTAAGACAATTCTTAACATTCCTTAACTTTTTGCAACACCTGTGCTAACAGTGGAGGGCATATCTAGATAAAGAACGAGCCGATATCCCACTGGGTTTCAGTCCTTACCTGTTTGGGTCTTACTGGGATGATGCTGCCCACCTGCTCCTTGCTGTGGAGGAGGACTCGCCCCTGCTTGTCCAGTACCTTGTGCCGGGCTGGCGCCGGTCAGAGTCCCAGTAGGCAGTGGCTGACCCCGCTTTAGGAGCTGCTTCTGTTCTTGCTGGCGGAAGCGTGGAGGCACCTCACGAGGCAGGTAACGGGACGCAGCTGGCTGCTGCCCATTAGCAGACGCACGCTTGCCATTGCTGCTGTTGGTGATAGTGCTGGTGGAAGTACTGGTACCGGTACCGGCAGGTTGGGGCTGGCTTAAACTGGTCTTAATAGGTTCTGGCACTACACAAAAACAAACCAAAAATTGCTTTAGTATCAGAAAAGCTGTAGGGGTTTTTGTTCTGGAGCTGAGCAAAGGGATAATGTTTTTCAGCTCCTGAACAACTGCTGGCAAAACACGGACTATAAAATAGGCCAAATATATTCTCAATAGAAAAGTGTTACAGCCGGAACTCAGGGCTAGTTTACTACGTATGTAGCCTCCTGAAACATTTTATACAATTTTGAAATCTACATTTAAAAACCTGATTTTGTCCGGCTGTAAAACTCACGTACTAGAATACCGCTGACAAAGGCTTCACACCAACTTTCTGTGAGAGCCCACACATCTTTTTTTAACTGTGCAACCCCCCAGCCTTATCTCACACACTTCTCACTTTCCAGGCTGCATCAGAAGTCAGCAGCACACAACAGAGAAGTTGTTTACTATAAATACCCGCCACCCGCCGCACGAGGAGAGGCAGCGCACAGGCTGAAGATGGAGCGATCTATATACACACAACCAAGCTCACGGAGATACTCAAATGGCTCCCGTATACAGAAATGCGTACGTCCACGTGTGTGTCTGGGTGTTTACACTAAATATGATTTAGGAACGTACAACACTACAAAAGAAACCCACTGATTTCCTATTAATTCTACAATAAAGTAGAAGGGATGTCTTCATCTATTTAAATATGATTAGAACTCTTACCATAATTAGTTCCTTTCACTGGAAAGAGTGGATGACTTACACACCCGGGGGTACCGGGAGCAGGGCGGCACGGCGCCGGTCGAGGATGGCAGTGCACGGCGGGGAGTTTGTTCAACTCACTTGGCAGCATCTACCCCAGCCGCTCGGCCGCCCAGGAGAAACCCTTCGGGCGTCCTAGAAGCGCAGAACCCAGCATTCCTCCGGCTCACCACCAGCATGTCCCACAAGGGCAAAGCACATCTCCTGTCACCACACACGGACTACAAACCAGCGCCCAGCCCGTCTCCCGGCTCTGACACACCGGTGGAAGTTCACGACTTCCACTGCAGCAGTGAGCAGGCGTCAGGGTAGTGTGGAGGGCGGTTTCCAAGAGAGCGGGCTCTTGGGCAAGGAAAAACACGCCAGGTTTGACAGCAGCCATCAGGACCTTGCTTCTCCAAGGCTTATATTTTAGAAGCCTAAACAACTTCATCTATGTTTATTTCTGTAACAAAAAAGGAACTTTGAATATAAAAAAAAAAAAGTAAAAGTACCAGTAACATCTGAAGAGCAGAGAATAAAACCTTTGTCTTTTCAAGATGTATCACCAGCTTTGGTAACAGTTTATCCTAATGCTGACAATTAAAAAGGTAGATGAAAAAAGTCACAAAATGCAGAATAATTTATTTCAAATATCAAATTTGCATATTCAACATGTATGTAAAAACTATTTTGCTTCCACAATATAAATACATTTGTCACCCACACGATACGAAATATTATTTCGTTTTAATGGGTCTTTTTTCAAGTTTTGTGGACGTTACCATTCCACCTGGACTTTAAAAAAACCTGTAGTATAACCTACGAATTAAGCTGATCCTCTCACTGAACAGCAGGCCCTCCGGAGACGGATCTCTCTGCTCCCCGGACAGCGTGAGACAGACAGCTTCTGTGGGTCACCACCACCGCCCGGCCGGCACCAGACCTGCTGCATGGAAATCCCAGGCTCAGGCTCTCACCGCCCACCATCCTGGCTCTGGGAAGGCTGCACCACCTGACAGCTGTATGCACACACCTACGCGCCTCTTGTCCAAACGTGAAATTGTGTGAAAAGCCAATTCCTGGTTAGCTTTGCTTGTTTTGGCAAATTGAAAGGGTAGTTAAAACAGTAACAGTTTTTATGTTTTTGAACAAAGTGTGTGTTTCCATTTCACTGGGGAGACGGAGAGCAGAAACCAGAAAATCATAGATCTTCGGGTATTATTACTACTACTATTATTACAAAGACGTAAGCGTTTACAAACGTAAAAATCTGAAGTACTCAGTACTTCTGCAAGGGAGGAGGCTGTACATGATTTGCTCACGGCCACACGACTGAGAAAGAGCAGCCTAGACACTGCCTGATCTACCAAAAATAATACATCATTTCAGCCAGAAAGCTTCTCCAACTGGGATAACAGACCAGCCACACAAATGCCTTGTGCCAGCAGATCAGAGGCAACCCCAGGGAAGAGGAGGGAAAGGGCGCGGGCAGGAGGAGGGGATGAGGACGGCTCCCCCCGGCATGGCCACCCAACGCCCCCTCCGAGCCCGTGCAGCTCTGGCCAGCACACACTGAAGCACACCACGGTCCTGACCATCCCCTGGGAAAAACGGCTGGAAGGGACAACCACGTGGCAAAGTGAGAAACTAGAGCCTGCTCTGCTTTGCTTATTTTTTTAAACTACGAAATGATTTTTCCATGGAATTAAAAAAGTGTGCAAGAAAATTAAAACCACCAACTGACACAACGCCAGCAGAGTCGATACTTGTCTAGCCCTGAGATTTTCTTAAGGAATATTAATTAATGGGAAACACATTTCAGAGAGCAAGGCAGGCTGCTTTTTAAAAAGCTTTATATTCTCAGTACTGTATAGATAGAAACCACATCTGATACTTCCAAATAGGTGTGCACATATATAGAGAATGACCACCACTAGTGCCAGATCACAGAACACAGCCCACCCTTCGCTCTAACGTACATTAGCAAAGCTGCTCCATCACAAAGGTGTGGCCAAAGAAACGCAACTTCAGTCTTCGAAACGTTTCCCTCTACATATTTGAATCCCAGATGAGAGAAAAGAACAAAGAAAATCAAAATACTGAACACACTGCACTTCTGAATAAAAGTATTTCTGCACATTAACATTACTGTTTTTCCTCTAATCAACACAGCAAAGTGCTTTTTGTTTTGTACATCAAAATCTCTTTAAGACTAGTTAAATGGCAGCTCTTGCAAGAATACTGGGTATACTAATCACGGTAGCTGGAAAATAACCATTTAATTACGTCATCGTCAGGTAATAAAGCAAAAAGAGTGAACACCACCACAGGAACGGGCTTGATCCCCAAATTCCAGCTCCGTATCAGGCTAGAATTCAGCCTTCAAATACAGCAACAGTATTTGGAGAATATACATTACAAAGACACTCTGACTGGATTCTTCGAGAAAACTCAACACCTATTCACTACAGTGGCCCTCAGCAGTGTTAAAGCAGCAATTTTCATTTGATATGCACTGTGAGAAACACTACCCTCCAAAGTGCCTACATTAGATTTTCTAATTATTAACTGTCACAGGATATTTGCTCTAGCAGCGTCTTTATAAACCATTCAGACGTCCTGCTTCCTGCAGTGATGCAGCTTGAGGTGCCGGCTGTCCCCCGCAGAACACACAACGTACAGAGACCTCACACTTCGGCAAGCCGCAGGCGAACAGCCATGCAGCCAGCAGGCCCCTGCGCCCAGCGCGGCGGCGCCCGCCGTCAGCGGGGCGCTGCTCTCTGCGCCGCACATTTCATCAGCCCCGGCCGGGCAGCGAGACCCGCCGCCGCGCCGGACCAGCCTGGCTGCCCCTTCACCCGAAGGTAACACGCCGGCACGGCCCATGTCACGCGGGCCGCGGTTTGAAACCCAGGAATCCAAACGTGGCCCTTATGGCCAAATTCCCTTTAACGCTAAAAATAATATTTAAAATGTATGGGAGCAAGGATACAGCGATTTTCGTAACTGGCACACGACTGAAGAGCTAAAGCAAAAACATTTGAGTAGAAAGCCTCTTGCAAAAACACAATGAAAGCCGTAAAAAATAAAAGCCTTGAGATTACTTGCTCTTAAGATGTTTGTGATGTGTATCTGCTTATTCTACATTCCGAGAGCTACACACACACTAAACATTGAGCTTGCTTGTAATAATTATCAGTACTTAATGGTATCTAAACTTCTTAATCCAATTTTACCCAAACAAATCCAGTAATTACTCCATATGCTTTTTGATGATTGCAATCTCGGGAATCCCAACTGCATAAAAAAGTGTTACGAGCAATTGTAGGTGGATTTTATTAATGTAATGAATAGGATCAGTCTAACAGATTTCAATTACAACAATAGCTTTTAAGTACATTTCTATGACATAAGGAAAGAACATGCATAAACGAAGGAAACTGGTTAAGCCACATAATACTGATTTATGGCAGCTTTTTCCTTTCGTTCCCCTCATTAACATTCCTCTAGGTTTCAGAATCCCCCACTCCAGCTCTGTAAAACTTGCATTTCTAAAGCCTTCAAGGGCCAGACATTCCAGAGGAGAAACAGTTAAACCCAGAAATGCATTCTTGGCTGCTACTGTGACAGGATTTATTTACAGCTTCTATTAAACACAGCAGCTCCATTACAAAGTGCTGGATGTGAGAAGAATTCTTGATTATACAATGCCAATGCCTCACTGTGTAAAACACATCACGCCAGTGTATTTTTTTTTTTCCTTCAGCAATTCGTTCAGGTCATTGTTTGATGGGTTTATGAATTCATTACAGGAAACAGATGGATCCCATAATTCAGAGCTATTCTCCCAGCCAATCATATGGGCAATTTTTTTTCTCATCGTGCTCCCCCCTCCAAATCAACCTTAATGAAGCCACTTCCTCCACGTCCAATTCCCCGCACATACATGCTGTAGCGACAACTGGGGCTTATTAAAGCCCCCCCCGAACAGTGGCCGCTTTCAAAACAGAGCTGAACAGGAGCCCGCTCACACAGACACCCCTGGGAAGTCAGACAGAAAGACACGAACTTACCCAAGTCGAGCGAAGGCAACCAAAAAATACAGGACTGTAGTGGGCAAAATTAGATGTCCCGATTAGTGAGAAACACATTTTTACATGCTGAAAAGAAGGCTTTCTTCAAGAAAAAAATGTTGCCCCCCCCAGTCTACTTTCAAAGGATGAATTTTCATTTAGCAAATTACCTCCTTTGTCTACTAAGCACTGCTATTTTTTATCCACAGTGACATCTACTGGCAAAAGTAAAGGTATTTCAGTAAACTACTGCATAAAAACCTAGTACTTCCTAACGTTTCTATACAAAAGGGAGTAATTTTCTGTCTGCATCTTCCCTCCCCCAAGCACAAACTTCTGAAAAAAACTGCAGAAAAGTTACAGTCTACAGCCAAGAGAAATCCCAAAATTAGTTTTTACTAGTATTCATCGTGGCTTTAACCAGAAGCTGCAGCTTGACATCGAATCCCACATTCAAGGTGAAAAGTAAAAATATATGCGTTATTATGGCCCTAGAACTTAACACCATTTATTTTAAGAAACACTTCAATCTTGCACTAATTCCCGAACATATCATTTACTCCATAGTAAGAACAAATGAAGTCTTTTCCTGGTTTACTTCCCCCCTCCACTTGACGTCCTAACTGACCACACTGCATCTTCTCCTGCTTCCTCTTCCAGACACTTCCTCTCCACTTCCTTCCCTTGACTTCTGCAATGTTTCCTGCCTCCTTCCGTAAGTCTTTCAACATCCCTCTTCTAAAGCCTCTCACCATCACCTACCCTTCCCAACAGTCTCTCCAGACTCCCTCACTTCTGCCAACTTAGACCTTCCACACAGAACTTGAAATTTCTGCCAGGAAATTCGAAGACTAGCAGTTAACAGGAAGCTGCAAAGTTCATGGAAAACTTCTAAATCAATTGCTAGGATTCAGGATTTCTCAACCACCTTTGATAACTCAATTTTGTGTAATTTAGTGGTAGGAGATAACCAAGGAAGCTCCTCAAAAAGATACACTGTCTAATCCCTCATCCCTGCTCCAGTTCCCTCTCTGCTTTAGGAGGAGTGATGGTATAGGGTGCTGTCACATAGCCGGTCTCAGCCTCACGCCTCCAGGAATCAGCTTTAGTTCTTAATAATTGCTATTCCTTATGTATTACCTAAGCTGCAACTGATTAAAACTAGCATTTTGATGCAGTTATACACTGCATAATTAATTAGAACAGCCAGAGCTTACAGCTCCAGAAAAGAAAAACAAATCAAAGCTCTGCATACATATCCACCCATCTAGAACTGCACCAGCTTATACCCCAATCGCACTGGAAAAGTCTTTTTACAACAGTAGGAGAAAGAACAGTTTTTTAACAATGGATTCTCTGAAAGAGCCATTTCATTCAGGAAACACCTACAGGTAAGGGCTCTCCTCCTTGCTCCGAGTACCACATTTACCAAGTACCAGGTGTACCCACGTGTTCACTGGCCGATGGAGCTCTCCAACCATAAGTAAACGGTTCTGGTTTCACCTGAGACGGGATTTACACCAGGATGAATTCAAACCCCACCCTGCAGCTCCCAGTCTGATCCCCTCATCTGAACACATTTCACAGGCTTCATCAAGATACGAGCATAATTTATTCTAAAACGATATTCAGACGTACGATCACTGCATGAAGGTAGCAGGTACCTACCCATCATAAACTGACACATACTAAACGCTGAAATTTACTTGTTATCTATCCCGTGAATCGCAGTTCAGTCAAAAGTTAATTCCTAATTTTGATGCTGGCAAACCTCCTTTCAAAATATGTCATCCAGAAAGATTTTACAACCATCTGTGGGAAACCAGTATTTTATGAGCAAATCATAATAACTTACAGGACCCAGTGACAAGCCAGTTGCAAATCATCTTCCCAAGAGTGAGACTTCCACGTTACCTCTTAGAAATGAAAGGGTTTACTTTAATCTTCATTCCTGTATTTGCTAGAATCATACAAATACTCAAGTGAGCTGGAAAGTGAATTCAATTTGGTTATATTTCACACTTTTTGAAGTACTAAACATTTCTTTCTTAAACAGACATTAGTGTTACCAGTACCGTGGCTTGTTCAAAGCTCCCCGCTGGCTGACTGGCCAGCCAGCAGACCAACCAGAACAGATAATCATTAAATTCACATTAAAACTCTCCTTAAGACCTCATCAGGTAAGTGGGAAAGGGAGGAACGGCACTAAGGTGCTGTCCTGCAGCCAGCTGCACATCTGAAGGAACCTCCGTGGACCTCTGGTCAGGATCAGCCAGGAATTTCTAAAGCTAAACGTGGAGACTCAGACAGGAATATAGCCCATAAGCCTCATTTCCTTAGGAAATTAGGCCAAAAAGATACTCAGAAAATTTACTAGAGCATTTTTCCATGGTTTATATAAAGTGTCTCTGAAACTATGAGTCTGCACTATTTTTGCAGAAGTTAATACTGACAAATTCTGTACCAACGAAGAAAAGAGTAGAAATCCTTTGGGGAAAATTAACAGGAATAATAAACGAATTATAGCTTCGTAAATCATGGAATAATGGAGGAATTCAAATACGTGAGTTAATACATTTTCAACAGATACCACCTCAGTTACTGATGGAAAAACATACAAAATCCCTGCAGCGCGAGGGCCGCGTAGCTTTCTGCACGCATTAGGAGGCCAGGCAAACAAAACCTCTCCGAATCACTAACACAAACGTTTGTGACCTGCTTGCTATTTGTCCCTGTGCCTTCTCAGGTAACTCCCCATTCTTTCCACGTGCTTCCCCACCCACAGCCACACTGTTTACCCTCTTACCCTTCTTCTCGTCTCCGCATGCCAGGGTCCTGACAGCACACACTCGTTTCGAGCCACTGCTGCCCCCACTTGTCCTCCCAACTGCCCTCCCTGCAGCCCCCTCTAGCTAACCCGCCTCTGTAAGCTGAGCTGGAAGGGCTTCCGACATTTCCAACGGTATTTCCCTAGCTAGAATCTGATGTCTTAATACACGTGCTTTATCAGAAACCTTTCAGTTAGCCATAGCCTCCTTGAATCAGTCCCTTGCTAGCTCTTATAATTCTTTTATCTCATCTTCTTCTGTTCATCTTCCTAATTCATCTAATTACAGGTGTTACCTTCTTAACGGCTGATCTTATGCAAAGATCTGAAATACAGAAACATTCAGGCCTTCATCCACTACCTACCTCTCTGACTCTAGAGCAGTTCATCCACAAATCCAGCCGACCCCCAACTCCTACCCTGACACGCCTTTGTTCCTCCCTCCACTCACACCCAGCCATCTGCTTCAGTTCAAACCAATTCTACCTGTTTTCCCACATATTCTATCCATGTCCCACCATCCAAAGCTCTCTCCATACATCTTAACTTCGTAATGGTTTCTGACATGAAATTCGTACTTGATACTGTCATAAGTAAATTGGGGAAATGGGAGCAGAATGCAAAATTGGCTGAAATTTTCTCTGGGATAATCAATGGTTTGCTGTCAAAACAGAAGCACGTTTCAGAATAGATTCCATGGGGACTTGCTCTGAGCCTACGCTGTTCAATATTTTCATTAACAACTGGATGATGGACTAGAGAATATCCTTATTAAATCTGCAAATGACACCAAACTCGGGAGGAAAAAGATGAGGGCAATCAGATTGCTGTGTGATAGGACCAGAACTCAGCAATGATAAACTGGAGAACTGGTGTTCAAAAACTGACTGCAATTCAATAGGGAAAGTCAAGTTATTAGGCAGGAAGAATTAAATGCAGAACAGCACTCACTCCACAGCAGTTCTGCAGAAGAAGATGCAATGTTTTAGCAGAACACAAACCACAGAAGTAAAAAGATCAGGCTATTGTAAGAAGACAATTCTGTAATGGAATAAATAACCAGCTATGAGGCTCAGAGTAACCCTTCTGCTTCAGCCTTGGCTAAAGCACTGCCTGTACCCACGCTCGACCACGTCTCTTCAAGAAACAGCTGGACCACCTAGAAAGAGTGCAAAGGAGAAGGAAATCTGGAAACATGAACTATTGCAGCAGACAGAAGGCAAAGAAGTAGTTCAGTCCAGAAGACACTGGCTACACAAAACAAAAAAAAAGAAACAAATCCAAAGGAAAAGGAGGAAATAATTTGCTCCGTCCCCCAGTGAATAAGACAAGACTTCCTGAGTTTAAATAGCAGCCAGGGAGATTAAGATATAAATTTCTAACAATAAGGATGATCAAGGATTATCTGCAGACATGATACAGGTTTGATGATCTTGTCTCGGTGCAAGAGGATGGAACAGATGACCTCTCAAGAACCTTTCTAGCGTTATCTTCTACAATGCTACATGTACAACGGAGCTCCAAATCCGTCTTATTTAGTTCTCCCACCTCCCTCAGCCATGACAAAGAAATCATTTTCCTCTCAGGCTGATAGTCACAGCACACTCTCCAGTTTCTGCTGGTTTCAAATAAGTTTGACATGCTCTTTCTTCATCAGCCCCACTTGTCTGGATCCTCTCCATTTTGTTCTTGATTACTGTTAACCTGAAATTGTATCAATACGGAATGACATTTTATCCCCCCACCACAAAAGGGTTTGCACTCTCTTTGTAAGCCCATCACAGCCCACCCTGCTGCAGAACTTCTGTATGGCAAACAGTCCCAGCACAACTCTGTTGATAAAACCCTACATCCACAAATTTAACTCTTCTCTTAGGAATTTGAGAAGCTCCTGATAAAAACATAGCTCCATGCGTACTTCAGAGCTCAGATACTAGATTTTATTTCCCTTTCTTGATCAGCATCTACTTTTCTTTTTTCTTCCAGATCTGTCAGCAGACAGAGTGCCAAATACTTCTTTTGAGAGAAAGATACAGAACCTGTTTTCTGTGATTCAACACGTATTTTTAAGTTTTCCTCAATCCCATTCTACATCATTCAGGTTGGTTTCACACGCAGCAGTCTTATGAAGAATACTTAAACTTTCAACAGCTTCTCGTATTTTCCTCACCGCTTTCCTCCATGTTAGCGCTGATTACAATTTTAACTTTAAATTCACAATTAATTAGCTCTGCCATTAAAAATGGTACAGCTAATTAGGTTGATAGGTTGTCATCAACAATAGATTGATAACCCAAAGCAAATTATGATGCTCTTTCACTGCAAGTCAAACTCTCTCATGCTTATTGAAGGCTCTCGGAGCACAGACATGGTTTACCACGGCCTAACTGATGAACAGAAATCGGACCATACACAGCAGGCCACCACCTTAGAAGTCCAAGCCACAAATCAAGACTCTGGGTAATGGAACAGTTAAATTATCATAGCACCATTCCTTCAGGACGTGAACTGGTAACAGATGGTAACTTTCAAGACTTAACAACTCGCCTGTTTTCTTTCAAGCAATAGTTCTCCAGTTTACAGGCAACGCGAAGTTGCATTTATGAATTCATGTAGCTCAAATACCAGTATTAATCATGTACATCACTCTACACTCAGACTTGTTCAAATGCGCACCCATGGTAAATCAACGACACACACGTAAATAAATCCAGTCTCTAGACTGTGTCTGTCCTGAAGCCTCTGACAGTTCAGCACAGGTGTACTTTGGTTAACACGTCACCATACATGTAACCTTGAATCCAGACTCCTGTAAACTCAATTTCCACCTCCAGCGCAGGACACACTGACACTAGAAAGCCAAGTTGCCTATTAAAAAAGGAAAGCAATGAAGTTATCAGAAGTTTTTAATCACTCGTGTTAATAACACTAAGAAACAGCAGCAGCATTAAGAACTGTCTGAAAAGGACAGAAGGGAGATGAGTCTTTGCTGAGACAAATTAGCTTGTGCAAGAAACTACCACTCCCCAGTGAAGCGAGTGGGCAGCTCCGAGTGAAGAGACGGACTGCTCAGCCAGGGTTTAGAAACATTTGCAGAGTTTTTTCAGGTTTCTGATATAAGACTTTCCTATAAAGTGAGCTCAGCCCTCTTCACAGCTAGAGAATTCATGTCTTTTATTCCTTCCCAGAGTATTTAGACATGTTTAAACCCCACAAACTAATTCTAAAAAGACTAGCCAGGGAAACACACATTATGTTCATGGAATCATAGAATCACGGAAGGGTTTGGGTGGGAAGGGGCCATTAAAGCCCACCCAGTCCAACCCCCCTGCCAGGAGCAGGGACATCTGCAACCAGATCAGGTTGCTCAGAGCCCCGGCCAACCTGGCCTGGAATGTTTCCAGGGATGGGGCATCCACCATCTCTCTGGGCAACCTGGGCCAGGGTTCCACCACCCTCAGCGTAAAAAAATTTTTCCTAATATCCAATCTAAATCTCCCTCCCTCTGTTTTAAAACCATTACCCCTCGTCCTGTCACACCAGGCCCTGCTGAACAGTCTCTCCCCACCTTCCCTGCAGCCCCCTTTAGGCACTGGGAGCCGCTCTCAGGTCTCCCCGGAGCCTCCTCTTCTCCAGGCTGAACAGCCCCAGCTCTCTCAGCCTGGCCTCACAGCAGAGGGGCTCCAGCCCTCTGAGCATCTGCGTGGCCTCCTCTGGACCCTCTCCAACTGGCACACGTTATGTTCTAGCCCATCAACAGGATACGAGAGCCTCACAAACATGATCTCAACAATTTGGGAACACATGTACGTTTATGTATCAGGACCAAGTCACAGGCATGACTTGTAAGGCTCCCTCCTTCACCTCTGCTCTCACCCTCCAAACCCTTCCTAAGTGTTTTCCCAGGCAACACAACCCCATCAGCAACTATACAAGACAAGACTCAGAGAAGACAGGAAACAAGCATGTAGTCTGGGCAGAACGAGGAACCGAATCCTTTAATTTTAAGCTGATTGTGTGCATTTAATCTCATTAGACAATGTTTTACACATAGTTTTCATGTTTAAAGGAATTTAAAAAAAAAAAATTTACAAATAGTGCTAAGCCATCACACGGGTGACATTCTTTTTTCTTAATTCAACGAGCCACTTCCAGGCACAGACTGAACAGTAAATAATCTCTACAGCAGAAATCCAGTCCCTGTTAAGCCATTCACACAAAGAGATAAATATGAAAATTCACAGTAATTCACATGTTCGTAAGTAACTGACAAAGAGGATAATGTCAGTGTCCATTGGTTTACTCTATACAAGAGTCTAAAACTTCCTGTGCATCTCAAACAGCGATGCATCCTCAGGTTACAGATCACAAGAACAAGCCTTGAGATTTGTTTAAAACAATACAGAAAGCAGGGCAATCCGATGGATCACCATCTGACAGATTAACACATGGCTTCTTATTTAAGTAAGCAGAGGCAAAAATCCTGTTGTAAACAAACCTGTGCCTTAGGAAGTGATTAATGCCTACGCTGCGTCAAACCACCGCGGTTAGAATCGGTCCTTCTGCAGCACAATCCAGCGGAGCGCAGAGGGCCCGGCTCACCCCGCACGGCTGCTGAGGTTTGAAGAGATGCTGGAGGCAGCTCTTCAGCTGGGGCTCGAAGAGAAGAGAGTGAATCATAGCTGAAACGCTTCCAGTTTCAAATACAGAAGTGGTTGAGTACCATGAAGAGATATCTCATATATCCATCATTCCCATCTCGGATTGCTTTTACAGAAACCTATTCAGCTGCGGTACACAGCGCGCAGATTCTATCACACCTAGAACGTTTGTGCTGCTCCCGAGGCCAGTGCATGCAAAGCTCCTGGAGTTTCAGGGCGTCCCAGTCAGTGCCAGCATCCCACTCAGGACAACTGGGAACAGTAAGCATCCATGCTACATGTGGTACAACCTCTTTTTCCACTTTGAAATTTGAGCTGGAAGGAAGGTAAGGACTCTGGTTGTTTTTCCGGAACATCTGGAAATTGCCAGTGTGTGTTCATGGATCAATACCTTAACACGCGGACAGCGCGATCAACCCGTGCAGCGCCCATCGGACCTGCCGGGTGCGCAGGCAGCCCGTGACCAACACCCGAGGGATGCCCCAGGCCCAGAACGTGCTCATACACAACAATGGGTATCAAATCCACGCTGGCTCTAACGCAGCCCGGGCACATCGGATTCACTACACCTAGCACACATTCTTGTTCTGGACACCAGAAATACAGCTTCTCCAGGTATTTTATTTATGGCTGGGGGGGTGGGCGCAGGGGAAGCGGGTTGCTTTGTTATTTAACTCCTCTGAGACACTTCTGTGAAAGTACAGTGTCGGCTGCTTGCAGATTACAAGTCTGCCGCTGAGACATTCGCATAATTTTTATTGACCCTGGCTGTGCTGCTGAAGCCAGGGCACTAGGCATACATGTCCCCGTGACTAGAGCCCTGTGTAAACACAAAGCCTCGGCCCTACTGTCATGTGCATTTATGGTACCAAGTGAATACTTTATGTGCAATACTAAAATAGTAACGATTTTGTGGGCAACCAGTAAAAGCCTCTAATTTTGGCATAACCCTTCCAGTTCACATTCTATCTTAAGAGAAAGCTTAAGAGTATGTTTATAGTACAGTCCTAAAGATAGCGTAGAGACATCTGAGCTATCATTTTAAATCAGTCAGTGCGAATAACTGAGGTAGCGCCAACAGAGAGCTCAGCACGGACCAGCTTCCCTGCTCCCCGGCAGCGTGGCTATATCCCAAGCCTCAGGTAGCATCACCCAGAGAAACTGTGCCGTAGTCAGCTGAATGAAAGCTGAACGAAAGCTGAACGAAAGCTGAACTAGCCACGCCTACAGAATCCGAAGCAAACTCTTCATTTCAGATCCAACACAGAATCTGAAGCAAACTCTTAATTAATTCAGCTTAAGCCAAATAGATTTTTTGTCTCCAGTGCCATTGTGCATCAATGCCACATACGAAAAACAGGATTTAAATTATTCAGAAACATGAAGAAAGCAGTTCCAGCAGTTCTCAGACCTCCTCCTTTTCAGATTCTTCAGCAGTTTCCTAAAAGCACACTAAAATCTGACTGGGATTTTGCAATCATTTCACTGCGGCTAAGATGAAGCCAAAAAACCCAACAGGTCAGTTCAATTTGTCCAACGTCCCCTGACAGCAAATCCCTTCGTGAGCAGGGTACAGCGCAGCAGGTCTGTGAACGACCACGCATTCCCTAGGAAGCCTTTCACTGCTCCTCGCAATGCAGCCTTGGCACCGCTGAAGAGTTAACGACCAAGTTCACTACAAAGAGCAGGACCAGAAGAAAGCAGGGAGCAGAGCGGATCCATCTGGCAGTTTACAGCCTAGCAGCAGCCGCGCCGCTCTGCGAAGCGGGGCTGGCGTATTTGTTGTTTCAGATGACAGCTCTGGTTGATCAGGCTGTCACCATAGCAACTTTCACTAAGAACTCACAATGCACCCAAACGAACTCTGAGCTAAATTAACTTACTGCATGTCACCAGTGAGAAATGACTGTTCAGAGGTAATTTTCTGTACTAATATGTAATAGAGTTAACTCTCTAAATTGAATTAAATTAATTAAATGCCACTCCCAGTAAATCAGATTCTATTACATGAATGTTAAAAGAAATTAAAGATGTTTTAATAAAGATTACTAATAATAACTTAATATTATTACTTCATTTTAATTCAAAAATTCTGCCTAGTTTATTTTAGACACATGTCTTCTTCCCCTTACTAGGAAGGAATATCCAATTACTCCACGATATTACAAACGTTTATTTCATATAGATGTGCATAGAGTTATCCCCCAAAAATAACCTCATTTTAAGGACTGTTCACCTGTGAAATACAGCTTGGTTTCATACGTGACACTCTAAGATTTTTCTTCCTTATACACACAAACTTTTGGTAAACTCCCACACCTGCAATGATTGTGTCTAGTTTCCAAAGAGTTTTATTTCTGCTTTTTCCAAAAAATAAAGAAAACTTTTTGCAATAAGTCCAAGTGCAAAAGAAAAAGGAAAATGCCATGCTGTCTAGGCAGGTCACAAAAATAACAGCTCTTTAATGGCTTTACAGATCTACCAAACAATGTACTATTAACTTCATTTTTTAACGTAGTTTCTTGCACATTAGAGTAGGACAGTCAGTTGGGAGGCAAATCTAAGATGCCCCCAGTTCCCAGTTATAATCGCCGGCTGATGGTATTAATGGTGTCCTGACAACCCCGACTTTACCTTCAACTCATATTGAAGACTCACCAAAATACTTCAGGCAAAAATGGGCCCTATCTAACATTAATCATCTTTCAGAATTACAACCAACATTGTTACTTTACTTTTCCAAGAAACTCCGTTTCTGGGTGAGAAGGCAGCTATCGACAGCAGGGGGAGCACACGGTACTGTCATATCTGCCACTGCCCGCGCTGACGACCATGACGTCGGCCCAAGCGCAAGGTTCAGTTCAAGTTC
Source organism: Ardeotis arabs (assembly GCA_011801015.1). Taxonomy (NCBI): domain Eukaryota; kingdom Metazoa; phylum Chordata; class Aves; order Otidiformes; family Otididae; genus Ardeotis; species Ardeotis arabs. The sequence goes on from JAAGAY010043678.1 coordinate 27,460, forward strand.
TGTTAAACATCCATCAGAAAGTAAAGTCAATCGTTCCATTACAAGAATAAGGTAAATAAGTATTTTAAAACACTTTCTCAATATCAATTAAAAAACAGGCACAAAAACGAACGTGAAAAGCAAGGGCGTGGTAAGGCGGTGCCAATCCAACGGAGCGGAAACAAGGTAAGCTTCACAACACCCCGGCGGCGTGCCAGGTATCAGGACGATGTGATTATGGATTGAGGTGTTTAGTGTTACTATGTGTCTAAGTTATTATCTAGAAATTAGAACTAGATTTTTTAAAAAGTCTTTGTAACTATAATAAGGCACCACATCACAAAGACGTCACATTCAAAAACGTATTTAGTATTCAAGGACCAAAATGGAGATACGCTGTGCAAGCTCACAGAACTGACTCAGTGACACTGCACAACATATCTGAACAAACAGGATGCTATAAACCATCAACAGACAGTGAGGATACCTGATCCGATATATAAGAATGTAATTTAGTATTTTGGAATTTTTAGAACATTTTCAAATTGAACTTCCAACTTGATAAAGTTATTGCTAACACACTTTCAAAACTCTCAAGAGTTATTTCTGCATCAATAAACAAATCCATCCTTAGTCTCTACTCACCTTCTCTTTATTGCTTTTCTTTTTAGAAGAATATAAGCAAGCCATACATCTACAAGGAAAATTCTGACACAATTCCACTGTTCTGTTTGATGCTCGTGCCCCCACCATAGCCAACCATGACAGAAGCTCTTCTTCAAGGTGGACTGACTTTCACGGCAGAAGTCTCCTTCTGGAAGTGGGAATGTCTAACAGAGGTTGCCAGTGAGATCCAAGCAGTTACCAACACAGTCCTTCCAACTACTCCAACAGAAAAAGGATAACGATGACAAACTCTGCAATGGAGTTTAGGAAGGATCTTTTCCCAGATGCCAAGAAAAGGCACCTGAAGTTGTAATACTAGAAGCCAATAAGCAAGCTCTTTGAAAAATCTATTCTGAATAAGCTGGAAAGTGATCCCAAATGACCACAGTGAGAAACGACATTATCCGATGCAAGCCTCATTCACCCGCAGTAAGAGAACAGAAACCTGACCTGGACGAAAGATCAACTGCCTTTTGTACTGGAAAACTGGAGGCTACAGCAGCAAAAAGCAGTCAGGCACTAAAGAGTCACCTGAGCAAGTTTAGCGGGGTTCGTATCTTTATTGTGCAATAGAGGGGAAATCTCACAAAGGGAAGTAGTGGATAGAGCTACGGACAGGCACTGTACACTGAAAATTACTTCATAACAACAAAGTAGAACAGTTTTCTGAGAATTACAGTGAAGGAAAAGTGAGGCAGACACACAAGTTCTGGAGTTTGGTAGCGGCATGGGACAAAAAAGGTGAAGAACATGGACCCACAGTCTGGTTAATCCTTTCTGGGAAGGAAGAGCTAAACAACTGAGGTGGCTGAAGAAGACCTCCCATTTGATTTCCTGTAGTGACAGTTGGATAAGATTAGAAATAACTATATGAGAAAAAAAAATATTAAATCATTATTCTTTGAAGATGGCAGACAGCAAGATACGAATTATGATGGAGTCTATGTCAGAAACACAGCACTGAATACACTATTTTCTTCCTATTTCACTCTGAAGACTTTCTCTTGCTGAGGAGTCACTCCTCAAAGGCCAGACAGAACGGAAGGGAAAGGCCTCCCTCGTACACACATCAGAAAAGAATTGAAAATGCAGCAGGACGGCCTACCACCTCCAGCACAGCCAGAAAGCTTCCTCATCTTTTGTCAATCAGGCCTAAACAACAGTAGTGGAAACTGTTGGGGAATTAAGGCAGACAATGCACTTACATCTGTGCTTCAGGGGACTACCTGCAGAGAGAAAATGGTTGGTGGACAAAAAGGAGAAAGGAGGAAAGGAAGAGTTAGAAGGAGAAACTCCACATTATCAATTCTAGATCCTTACAGAACTGGAGAAGAGGGCATCCAAAATCTAGGAGCTTCTTAAAGCAAGCTAAATTCAGGGACAGATAACTGAATAAGAAGAATCAGCAGCAGCACTGCTATGAAACATCTTTGATTACAAAGCTGTACAATGGCATAAGCCTGAAAGGCATAACAAGTAAGCCTTAGATTTTACTTGCAAACAGCAGTAGTTAGGTTATAGTTACACAGGTGAACTCATAAGTTACTCAATAATCCTCCAACTACAGATATTACATTTAAAAAATAGTTCTGGACTAACTGGAAGGACTTCCAAAGAAGAGACAGATACATCATTACAGTTTGAAAAATAGCTTGAAAACGCTAGCCCAGGGAAAGACTAAATGGGCAGGTAAGTAAAAAAAAGATACACAAAGAGGCCCCTGCAGAGGAGGGGAAAGATCTGCTCTCCACATACTGGGCAAATCAGCCAAGAAAGAATGAGCTTAAGTTACAGGAAAGACTGTTCAAGGCCAAGTGCGAAGATGACTTTCCAACAATCAACAAAACATCTGTTGGGGCTGACAGTGGGGAGATGGATAAGAAAATCCCTTCTTGCTCATCTAAAGGCATATATCTAGTCCTGCGAATGTAAGACTTCAGGGAAGCATCTGAATCTTTAACGGAGTTGAGGGCTTGTCAGTTCTGGTGCTCAGTAACTCATGTGCTTCAAAACAAAAGTTCATGAAAGCCTGTCTGGCCTTGGAAAGGTAAAAAGGTCTGGCTCCATGGAGACTGCTGGGGAAAAAAAAAAAAAAAAAAAAATAGCAGAAGCAGTCAAATTAGAAGTTATGTCAGAAATGTTACAGGCATCCTGAAAACAGCAGGATGTATCTTCAGGAAACTCTATGATAAGACAGAGGAGAATTACTTCTGCTAACATGGGAAGAGGCCACCAAGAGCTTGAAGCATGCCGCAGGTTCAGTTGTTCCCCCGGGCAAGCAGCGGTAATAACAGCTGCTGACATGCCCAGGGCAGCTGACGAGCGTCCAAAGCATGTGGTGGTGCTACTGAACGCAGGGCCCCCACGACTGCTTACTGTGAGCCACTGCTGCCATGCCACAAAGCTAGGGCAGGATGCTTAAAAAGAAAATCACCTCCTCTCGGTGATCTCGGACCTACAATCAACCTCATGAGTAACCACCTCTTGGGATGCTAACGCATGCTACACTGCCTAACCAGTTCCAGAATAACCGGAATGATCAGACGCACGACGCAAACCCAGCATGCTTCAGAGCACTTACCAGTACCCGAGCTGGTTAAACAGACATTTCAGTAGTCCTGTAGGATTTGTAAAGTATGGGCTACCATTTTTAACAACTCAGGAAAAGCATTAAAATAATCTAGCAAAACACAGGGAAGTCAAGAGGCACGCTAGGTTCTCAGGGGAGAGGAATGTCAACACCAGATAGTCAACAGGAGAACACAAGGTCCCTCAGGCCAAAGGCTGTAAAAGAATCAAAACACTTTTTCATTTCCTTCATTTTCCCAAGACAACCCTCTTCAGCATTTGTAGAGCAACTACCCCAAGAGCGTGTACTAGTGTTACAGCTCAAAGCTAGCTCCACCCTTCTCAAGAAAAGGATCAAGAAATGTTAGACAACCAGCATAGAGCTCAAAACAATCATTACCAAACCGAGTTAATACATTTCCTGATGAACCTCTCTTCAGGCTTACGGTTTGCAGATCTTACAGCTATGATAGTTATATGCGACACAAGTCTCCTCCAAGTAGTAAGATTATAATCTAATAATGGAAAGTGGTCAGCACACCGCAGGTAAATCAAACCTGACAGGTTTTCACGGAGCAGACATCAGAGCAGCCAACAGTTTCCCATGAAAATATGACCTAAGTGAGACAGTCCTCAAGGCAGACAAGAAACTGCCTTCGTGTACACGATTCTTTAAAGTAAGAGTAAAGCAAATTACAGACTTCAGTTCAGAAACTAAAGGGACGGCCACGCTGAAAACAGGCGAGCTGTGCTATATAGCCACTTCCAAGAAAACAAATCCCAGACGCTGCTGGGGAGGCAGGAAAGCGAAGAGGGGCAGGGTCAGCGTTCCCTGTCTGCTATTATCAGTAGATACAGAACATTGTGGTGGCATGCTAAAATGGAAAAATGCATCTGGTCTCTAGTACTGGGGCATACATGTTCTGATGGACAACAAGTATCAGACAAGGTTCTATTTATAACTGGACAGTTATCAAAATAAGTAGACTGATAGCATACAGTCTGTTCTTCTAGCTGCTGAACTGAGGTGACGCCAGCAAGCGTAGCGGTTTGACCATTTCACAGTCTACATGCTTACTACACTGCACCAGGCAACGGCTGTTACTGAAAAGGCAGTCTATCTCCGAGAACGAAAGCACACACTGTGGGCAGATAAATAACCATAAAGCAGCGTGCAGCTTGATCATAACTACCACTATTATCATTGTGTAGCTGCGTTAAAATTGATATTCTAGAATATCCAGTTGTCAACAACTGTATTGGCAGTTGTTTCATTTTCCAGAAAGCGAGCCGGGGATTTATCTGAGAGGTATCACCACCAAGAGGCACCCTGACAATTAGGTCCAGATGAGAAAAGCCAAACTAGCGTTATCTAATTTGTTCTCTCTTCAAGGAGTACTCTTGTAGAGATAACGTCCCAGGCTTGAAATTTATTCAACAACGGACAATGTAAAGAGAAATCTGATGAAAGCATGTAGCCCTGCTGCCTTCAAGCAGGGTATCAACCCTTACAACATTTAGAGCATTTGAAAAATCCTGTCAACCAGCTGCGTCTAGTGTTTGAAAGCTCCCATATTCAGTTGTATTTAAAACTAAACACATACAGGTCAGGCTGTTACCATCCTCAATCTGATAAGCCCAGATAATTTCCTAATTGAGGAAACTGAGAAAAGGCAAACCGCATGAAAGACTAGTGCAATATTCTGTCTGTATTTGCATTATAAGCACATGCCTAAATCTGCATGACAGCAAACTACAACGGACTATCTCTAAGGAGAATAAAAACTACCTCTGAGGAGCGCTAAGAATATCAGAGAGCTCTGACTTGAGCTCTTACCTACTTTTCTATTCCCAGCCGAGGAATGCGCGAGTCTCAAGGCAAGGACTGAACGGGACTGGAGGTGCTTACTTTAGCTGTAAGACGAAGCAGCAACTCTGGGCAAAGACGTCAAAGCGCTCTACATCCCCAGGGGGCAGTCCTGTAAATCCAGCTCAGGATAGGAGCACATTAGGAAGAATATTATCTCACGGCTTCTGTTTTATTTTCAAGTAACCCTGAAGTTTTGTGTGTGTTTGTTTTTCTTTAAAAGATACACGTTTTTGCCAAAAACCTGTACTAAGTGCTTTGGTGCCTCACTGTCTGAAAGGAGCGTTTATTTGAAAGCTAAGGAGCCTACACCTTCACAAGAGCCACAGAAGACTTAAACCTTCAGAACTGTCGATCCCCGGCTGCAGGGCGCAGGGAGTCCTGCCTTAGCAAACCCCCTCTCTTGCAAGAAGACACCAATTCTCAGTGCTATGACTAATCTCTAGTTCGACACCTTTGACTAGCAAACCAGCAAGACCACCACAGAAAGTCCTCAGAAAGTCAAATATAGCTTGCAATTAGTAAAGATTATCCATACGCTTACTTATTACCTTAAATTTTTCTCCTTCACTTCATAATGGCAATGTTTTTTGAAAGAGGATACTCATAATGTTGCTTCACTTGTTAGAGCAAAAAGCGTATTAAATGGCTCTGAACCACTGCCACCAGAAACTCCAGATGGCTTGCGACAGCCATCCCACCTGAAACAATAAGCAGGAAACCAAAGTTTTTTTCTGTTCTAGTTAACTCCAAGCCTCCCAGCTCATTCTTTTTGCTTTGTCTCCTTGCATATGCAATTTTCTCCCCGTCTGCTCTAGTCCTTTTGTAATTTCTGTTCCTTTTCACTCAGTATTATGGCAGGGACTCTACGAATTATCTTCATACTCTATTCTTCGGAGATTGTAAAATCGTAATTACTTCTCTATCAGAGAAGTGATATCTCAATCAGTTATAAGAAGAACAAATTAATGTTTGTTTAAAGATACTTACAATAGCAAAACACCACCATGATAATATTTATCAAAAAGAAAATATTTTTGTGTTATAAAGCCTTAACTTATGGCAATAGGTTATCATTAGGTTATCGAATGACTGTATATTAAGTTCTAATTGAAGAACTTCTTGCAGTGTTCCCTCTCCTCTGCAATGATTATTTAGGGCACATTTTGCCACCACAATGTTCAGCAGTTCAGCACAAACACAGCACAGCTAACGAGACGGCAGAGGCAGATATTCAAGCACAAGCTATAAATAGCCAAATGAGTCAGAGGTTGTAACTGCTGTAAATCATACCTGATTTGCAGGCTGAAACACATCTCCTAAGCTTATGTAAAAACCTCTGCTGGTTCCTACAATAACGTGACACAAACTAGAAAAACTCAAACTTTCTTTTTTTAAAAAGACTGATTGTGTTACACACAGTCACAATTCTACTTAAAAATACTGATGAGACTCTCTAAAGTCTAGTCTTCCTTATTTCCTATGGAGCTACCGTTACACATCAGTACCATCCACCACGGCCAGAAAGAGCACGTTATCAGTGTACACAGCTGCATTTCTGTACGAGCAGAACCGAGTGTCCGTTACAGGAAGGTAATTCACATCCAAACGAGAACAAGCAAGAACATCCTAACAGCCCATTTGGGCAGGGTAAGTAAAGAATCAATTTAAAACTATGCAACAACCTACACCTCTGATTTGGAAATTAAAATACCGGGCTTTGAATAAAGGTATGTCACTAATTCTCTCATCCTAATAGAAATGGCAGAGCAGGGGATGGGATCGCAGATCTTTTTATCCACTCTTTTTTTCCTTTTAATTCCCATTTATAGTACAGGTAGCCATGTTTCTCCGGATAAAATACACAGTACTGCTTGCAGTACAAAAAATGCTACGCAAATTTTTAAAAGAATCTTAAGAAAGTATGCCAACATGTGCAACACCACAGACGGTTTATCAAGCAACGACATACTGTGAAATGCTTTCTGCTCTTTTAAGTCCCTCAAAATAAAACATATTAAAGCATCTACCTTGGTAGACTAATCTCTCAGTCTGCAGACAACCTTCCTGACTTTGCAAGTTGCATATTAAAAGCGGTGAAGAGTCCCAAGACACACAGCACAGACAGCCTGGGGGAGGGGAAGCTCCAGAAACAGACCACAGGTGGAAGGGAATGACGCTCAGCTCAGGATCCACTGTACGACTGTAACAGAGGACGGGCAGTGCTGGGCAGGCTGCTGAACCCCAAGATTACTGCAGCTATTCCAGCTTCTGCACTCCCGCTTCAGCCTGTAAGCAGTGAGCTGAAGTTCCCGTTCTCCCCTTGGAAAGCCCACATCTCCCTGCCTGCTCGCACACCATCACGCTAAGGACAGGCCTTATAGGACCACGAAGCTCAAAAAGGCAGAGACTGGCTACCTCTGCTTTACAGCAGAGGGAAAAAGCAGTTTCCAAACTAACATTTATCATCAAATATTTACCAAAATATTTTCTATGTTAGACTAAAAAAGGTATATACCTAACCCTTCTTAATTCTAGGTTTGCAGATTTAACACTTCCTTCACTGTAGGTAATGCTGGAGAACTGGATACATACTCTGCCTCTCAGTTACCACGGCGGCTGTCTGGGGAGCAAACCACTTCAGCTATTTTATACCAGCACTTTAACTTCGTTTTACACAAAGTGCATAGAATTCAGCTGGGATGGCAGTAAAGCAGTCAAGGAGTTGATCACCTTTGTGCTGACTAAACCTGCAGCAAGATGGTTAGAAGAAAAGCAGGCAGCAAACGGTGTTGACCCCGTACTATTTATCACACGCACCGCTCTCTGAAAAGTCCCCTGTAGCTATTAAGTAACAGCCATTTACCATACCAGGGACTATTTACCATACAGTACAAAACTCTTACTGCTAGCTACAGCTGAATGTTTTCATTACAAAAGCCTTTATACACAAAGCTGCTTTATCAAGTGCGTATAAACTGGCAAGAGTTTACACACTCAAAATAAACACTAATAGGCTGTGCTCAATAGTCCTGTTCTCAGAAAAAAATACCATAAAACAGTAACGTGGAAGTACAATGCACAGCGCGCAATAAAAACATGTTCATTTCCCACCCCTCTAATTCTGCAGTGCTGCTCTCCAGCTGAACAGGAAGACTACTTTCATTTGTTTCCAAGTAACTGAGAAACATTTCAGCTACTTATCAGCTCTTTGAATCTTTTTCCTTTCGCACATTCCCTACTATTGTTGCCAACAGTATATTTATAAAAGATTCACCTAACAAAAATATTCTGGCAAACAACATTGCAGAAAAAAATTAGAAACTAAAGAAGTTGTTACATAGAGAAGACTTAAAGTGTTGGATCCTTTTTAAACAGAAAAAAAATAAGTTGTTTAAACAGACGCAAGAGCTGCGTACGGGAGCACTTCCTACCCCTGGACCAGTAACTCCAGCCGCAGCCACATACCTCTCCTCTATTGGTGGAAACGCGTGTTTATTTTGGAAGGGTTTTGTGCTCCACATCACAAACGGAAACGTTCAGCTCCGTCTGAGGCCTCAGAGCAATATTTAACTGACAACACGGCTTATCCACACACCCACAGGAAACCTCTCTCCTCCTTACTAGCTTCTCTTTCCTGAGGCCTCACCAGTGACCGAGCGTGCAACAGCCAGGATCATCTTACAGCAGATTATAACTGCACATGCAACGCACGCGGGTCAACGACTAGATAGGACAGCATCTGCACGTTTTGCATTGTACTAGAGAAATAAATGAAAACCTTAATATTCACTAGAAAAATTAAAAAGCACCTTGATTCACAGCATAGATTTCTAGTGCAGAATGAGCCAACCGAAAGGACCAACCTTTCCCACTGCCCATCCAGTCCCATGTTTGTCCCACCCTAGGCCTTCTCCACAAACACAGCTGAGAGCAAATAAGCAGCAGTATAAACACACTGTCTCTAACCAGCTGAAAAACAGAAACTGAAAAATCCTTCCGTATCCCATCTCCAGTTGTGCAATTTATTTTTCTCCTATATGACCCAGACGGTGTAAGCATCTCTCATTGCCACAGCAACCCAGTGGCAGAACTGAATGACACATACATAAAATGAAGGATTTTTTTTTTCTAAGTTACCACAAGCAATTACATTAAGTCACATTTATAAAGATCTTACCTACCAAAATCTGGATATAGAAACATTCTGCAAAAGGTTCAGCTCCAGCCTGGTTTTAATCTTTGATTTAATACATGCCACACCTTGGCATGCAGTACCTGCTGCAGTTCACTCAGTTTTACTGTCTCATCCTGTCTTCAAAATGAATTTAATTGCTGTGTCCCAGATAAGAAATAAATTAACTACATTCAATGATAATCCCTGCGTTGACTTTTATTTCTGGTAGAATTCGTCACCTAACCTTGAAAATGTATCAAAATAAAATACTCAGTGCAGTGTTGCATTAAAGTTTACAGTCAACTTTCAATATCTTATGAAAAAAGTTCAGCCAATTTTTCCCTCCCATTAATTTAGAATTAACATTTTCTATATTTTAAGACATCCCTGCTACTTATCATAAGCTTGTGTACATCCTTCCTAAAGATGAATGTAAGACAACAGTATCCTAAAGTGGAAATAAAACATTCCCACAGACCAACCTTAAAAGCAACCAGTAATTGCCTGCCAAAGGAAGTTAAAAGAAGGGTCATTCACACGACTCCGCGTAACCACTAACCCTGGCACTGAACACGAACAGGAGAGGTTTGACTTCTCTTTCCAATGAAGCCTAACTACAAAAAGGTGCGTTATTGTTTCCTGATAGCCGAAAAAATAAAAGCCAGAACTGCTTAACCTTTAACATAACTACCTTTATTTACTGTTGCCTTCTTCCCAGTTCATATTTTATAGCAGTAGCATAGGCCACTTAAATACCAAAATCACGGACGATAAAATCAAAGAGATGAAATGTAGACTCTAATTTTGAAAGAAACAAACTCACTAGCGTGCCTGAAAAACTGGAGTTATTACCACGCTACTTTTAAAAACTTAAACTTGACATTTTCAAGCAATTAAAAGTAAAGCTGTCAGAACAAAGACAGAAATAATAATATCCCACAGAGGAAAGCAGAAGGCACTGTGCTTCAACACTAACAGAAATGAAGAGCCACCATGTCATCATGTGAAAATGAACTTAGTTACTCTGACAGCAAAAACATCTGCCATTGAATTATGATATTAAAAAGTCATTATAATACATTATAGAACAGTGAAACCTTTTCACACAGAAATGAGCTGATAGAGAGAACAAAACATGTAATGCTGTGGAAACAGAAATATTCCATTAGGAGAAATCACACTGATTTGTCTTAATTCTGAATTTTTTCATGTACTTAAGATTGAGGGGCCTAGCTACTTCTGCTACCTTCTCCTCCCAAAAGCGAGACCTACTGTTAGAAACTACATGAGATCTTACAGAGCAGACGCAACAGAATTCAGACTAAAATTTTCCGGTTTCACACTTTCTACATAAGAAAAATTTGGAAAGAAAAGGATAGAGTTTCAATAAATTACTTGTTAGGGTCTCTTCATCACGTAGTTCACTTTATTTGAATTCAGTATTACCAAAGCAGTATCTAATTTCTGCTGTACAAATATATAAAAAGGGTTTGAAACATAAGTTGTTTTGTCAACCCCACGTCAGGCGTGGCTCTTCTCTAATTCCCAGTCTCTGGGAACCTGGGAAGCTCTACTTGCCTGTCTGTCACCTAATTACCCAGCAGTAAACAACAGTGCATATTAACCCGTCCAGAACTGTTCTGCAGCCCCGAGTTCGGTGTGGTGCCACGTAAACCAAAGGGCAGACCGGACAAAATCCCTGTCAGCCAACAGCTGCAGAACACCGGCATTTCCTGGACTCTCTTCCTCACCTTTTAAAGGCCATAGCTTCATTAACATTTCTCCTAGGGCACCCAGGAGTCCACTGCCCCAAAAAGGAGAATGCCTTGCTTCCCTGCTGCGCCACGGACCATGCTGCAAACCAATTCAATTCACTCATCAAGCAGAAAACCCACACAGGAAGAAAGGAAGAAAAAAAAGGTGGTGGTGGCAGTGGGAGAAACGGCTTTCTCATAAGTTCAAGAATCGAGTTTACTCATTGATTGAGCTGAATCATGCATGCAAGGGGAGAGACTTACCCTTTTTGGTGGCAATTAGTTGTCTTTAATATAGATAAATAACTACTAACAATTAAATGGAAAACTACATGTCTTGATATTAGACTACAAAGATTACATACATTGTGTTATGTTTCAGAAATCTAATCCATATATTCTCGTCAAAAAGCTGCCATACAGCACCCAGCAAGATAAGCAAAGAAAAAGCTTATACTGAGGATCCCAACATATAGTCAACTCCTCCAACAAAACTGTTCCAAAGAACAGCACTATCCTAGTAAGATATACTCTCCCCATTAAAAAGACACAAAGAATAAAAAGTACAAACACATTTTTTAAAGAAACTTATAAAAATATCAAATGGTTCACAAAGAACAAATGTGAATTTACCTTTGGTTTTTTGTTCAGCAGCCTGAAAGAGGAAAAACAAAACAAATCAACTACTTGTCAATATTCAAAGCAACACCTAGTAACTATAGGGCTGCAGGCCTAACTTTCTGTAGAAACTGCTTATGTTAATCAGGCATTAGCTCCAATTAAGGCTCAGAGAATGTTAGTTTAACTGTTTGTATTAGCAGTGCAAGAAGGGCTACCCTTGTCTGACCAAAGCCAAAAGCAGATGCCGAAAAGACAGCATAAAACATTGCGGGCAGTATGACCGTAGCCCCATCTACCCATCCAGCCTCTCTTGAGATTCAGAGGCTTCCTGAGCCAAACAGAATGTTTATGAACTTTTTAACACACAACAGAATTAACTTCCATGAAATCTGTCCAGTGTCCCTTTGAATCCATCCGTACTATTGGCTTACACAGATTAACTGCACATTTTGTAAAGATTCATCCTTTTTTTTTTATCCGTTTGGCATCTTCCCACTTTTTTTCTTTAATGATGCCTAATTTTTATACTGGAAAAGATAGCGATCAATTCCTATCCAGATCTTAAGGGTCATTTAAGATTAAAACTACTTAATCCAGAAAACGAGGCAGGAGAATGCACACCAAAAAAATGCGCAATGGCCTCGGAATCCACAGTCATTTCAGTATCAGTTGAGACTAATCCAGTTAACTTTGCATTGACGTTGACGAGGAACGTTCACGTGACACAGCTGTGGGAGCAGAAACTTAACATCAGGGGATGGTAAGCAGCTCGGGGAGTGCTAACGAACTGTCACAACTGCTTTTGCAGAGATTTTTCTGACCACAGCCTCACTCAAAGTCGACAGGACTGCTCACTTGCGTCACAATTATTCACAGAAGTAAAGACTGCACAATCAGTATCTGTACGTCACGTGTAAAAGTGAATATATCATTTAAAACAGTAACGTGAACAAACCTTCTTCTGAGCACCTTCCTTCTTTTTCTTTTCTTCCTGCTTTTTCTTTTTCTTTTCTTCCATCAAATGTTCCTCTTCTTGTGTTTCTTGTTCTTTCTCCCTGGTAAGAACAAAGGTTGGGAAGAGCTTTTCAATACCATGAAGTTTACCTAGGAAGGTAAATAATCCCATACTTACATTGCTAACTTTTACACCTCATGTCCAAAAAAGGCTGTTTCTAATGCTGTAATAAAAGCATTAGAAAAAAGCTGTTCCAAAATTGAAACCAATGACAAATAAAATAGTAGGCAATGAAAATTCAGAAAGAACAGATTTTATTTGCAACCTCTTTCCACAATCACTCAAAAGTACTACTTAATATTAGCACGCTCTACAGAAAGTAAGTTTAAAACTTTTTTAAAAAAAAAAAAAAAAGAAAAAAAAAAAGAACCCAGGTAACTACTGTAAGTTCTGCCAGCTTTCAAAAGCTATGATTCACAATACACCTTAAAGATCATGAGCAAATACATTATTCTCCAACTATTTTTATTTTTTCGATCGAACACATACTGTGTTAATTTCTCATCTCCATCAGTTTTGTTCTCAAGGAGCTATAAAGTAAGGCCCTTCTTATTTTGTAAGGTAAGTTTGTGAAGTAAGGCACTCATATTTTGTGTTCATCCTACAAATCGTAGCTGAAGAATTTGCATGAATACAAAACAAGACTGTTCCAGTAGCATCTTGGTTAAAACTCAACCTAACTCGTTCCCAATCAGGAAGAAAATCTATTTGAAACCTCACCATCTATGCTTTCTTTGTCCATCACCGTAATAAATGGCTGTAACAATGAACCTCCTCAACATCCTTTCAAATAAATACCAAAGCAAATAATTCATTTCCTTCTCTAGAACTACTTTATCTTCCTTGGCAGCTCTGCAGGTCCTGATCATTTATCAGCCTTACAGATCTTCTGAGAATACTCCACTTCTGATGGGCTGAAACCATTACTATTATTATTATCAGATTCGATGTCTTCCAATTATTCATCGAGATCACTTTTAGCCTAACTTATTACTGTTTTACATTTAACTTGCCAAAGCCTACAGCTCCCTCTTTTCTTGTTTGGATTTTTTATTTTTGTTAAAAAAGGTATTTTTAGTTATAATACTCTTTGCCCAATTGTTTTATTACAACAGCTCTGGGGCAGGGGTGGGGAGGGCTGCTCTTCAGGTTACCTAACGGAGAAACTGCTACTCTTCAGATTTTTTTGCACATCGTGTCTTCATACACTCCCTCTGAAACATACTGCCTTTTAACAGTTTATTTTCCTTTCAGTAAGTTTGCACATTCTTACATGGTTTCCCTTTATAAAAAAGGAATATTGTAGTCAATTTTTTGAGGTTTTTGGCCGCTGAAGGCTGTTCTGGTTTTTGGCTTTTTCGCTTGCCTGAAAAAAATGATTTTGGCCACTGTAGAGGGTTTCACACTTACAGAGACCCTTCACGGTGTTCCAGGCTAAACCAAAAGCAGCTTCCCTTTCCTCGTGTTACCCAAACCAACAAACAGGGCAGTAAGCAATTCAGAGGTCTAACCATGGGTGTTTGTAACCCTTTAGACACGACTGGCAGAAGTGACAGATACGGCAAGTCCCTGAGCCTTGAATAGCAGCTGGAGATAATGCACATCTGGAAGTGCCAGGTGTCCAAGGGGAGGTCAGGACACCTAGAGTGGCATTAGATATTTGTATTTTAAGTACCTGAATCACTTTGTCATGACACCTTATCGCCTGCATGTCTGCTGGACTTCATGCCAATTTCAAGGGGCCACTTTTCAAATACTGTACTGTAAATCAATGTTTGAGGAACATTTGCTCTTAAGAGCTGCAGGTGGGTACTTGCACCACATAATTAACACTGCACTTAAGAAAAGGGTACTTGTAGCTTTAAATCATTATTCCAGAACACTGCAAAGAGTGAGGACTTCCATTACCAAAAGAAACTGAGTTGAAACCGTAACCCAGGACTTTATTCCTGTTAGCTCAGGAGAACAGAGGTCCCCAGGATTTCAGTACCTACAAAGGAACAACAGCCTTCACTTCCAGTGCTCCTACCCAAGTCACAGAGACTCTACAAAGCCCATGTCTTCACGTGAACTCTCCCAAATTCTCAGGCTGTTGCCAAGGGAAGTTCTAGCCTTTTTTGTTATTTAAAGCAGGTGAACGAAACAAGCCAGTGCAAAATTGGAAACTTTTTGGTTTCCTCTTGCTAGTACTTAGGAAAACCCAGGACATCACAGCAATTCCAGAACATCACAATTACATTGAAATCCCTTTCAGTAGTCAGTGCAGTATTAAAAAAAACAAAAACAAAAACAAACAACAAACAAAGAAAACACACCACCACCATTTGGCTTAATTTGCAGAGTTTTCTTTGACCTATGAAAGCAGATACTTGCCAGCCTTCCTTCATCACTGCTGAAGTCTCGTTACTTAGACTGGACTCCACTATGAACTTCTCTACTTCCAGTTTTTCTGTCCTCTAAAGCTGTTTGTTTTGACATGTCCCAAGCACTGTTAGATGCTATTCCCTCCCTTACACAGGTAATACACCATGTCAGAGGATTTTCCAAATCAAAGAGCAGCAAATATTTTGCTCCATTAAAAACACAATGTATATTATTACCATATTATATCAATTACAACTTCAGAGGTAGAAGTGCTACTCCTAGTGGAAACCTAGTTTTCATCTTATTTCTTAGATTAAAATAGTCTCAGATTAACTCAGAAAACAATAGTATAATTTTTAATAGGGTTCAATTTTCAAAAATTGATTTACATAATGACACTTATGAATACATGTGCTTTAAATATGCTTAAAATAGAAATACAGCTCCAACTGGCCTCTCAGATGGCAACTCCTGCTGTCACTTCTAGGCAGAAATTAGTCATCTAAGAGCAAAACAAAAGGAAAACAATAAAAACATTGCTATATAAAGTTTGACTACTTTGTCAAAGGCATGCACTGCAG
>JAAGAY010043958.1:0-30364 GCA_011801015.1 Ardeotis arabs
GAAAAAAAAATAAAATAATTTTTTTTTTTTTTTTTTTTTTTTTTGTAAAGAAGACGACAGTTGTTAGGCCAAAAGAGATACTAGGCTTTGAACTGTGGAGAAAATACATTCTTCAGGGAAAAAAAAAAAAACAACACCTGTAATTGGGACACACTCGTTATTTACCAGGTCATTAAACTTAGAGTTACCACAGCCCATGGCACATCTACTATACCAAAATCCACTGTCAGTCAGGAAAATATTGTGTAAAACCAGGTATCACTGCTGAAACAACACCAAATGTTGCCCTTCTGTAGACACTGGACTTGAAAACTAAAGCTCTTACATCTAGCAACGTTAGCATAAAATAGTGAAAGCAGTAGGAAATCCAAGGCATTACATCCTATGACAAAACCCACAGTCTAGAGAATGAATTGAAACAGCAAGGGGTAGAAGAATGCTTAGAACATACTGAAAAGATTATACCAACATCCAGAAAGAGACAAAGACAACACATCAGTAAGATCTCAGAAGAATAGTCCAAAGTAACCGATTCTAAAAAGTTGAGAAACTACATAACAGAACAACTAAAACAATGTAGAGTTAACAAGAATTACAGTATGTACTTGACAGAGAGTCAGAAGAGCACCATAAAGTTGTATTTGCAAGTACTAAAAGTCTAATAAATGACTACTCAGTAGGATGCTGATCAACAGTGGGACCCAAGAGGAAACAGATAAATGTTAAGAGAAGAAAATCAACCCTTCAAAATAAGCAGAGCATTAACAGAAACACCTTTGAACAGGAGAAGAACCAATTTGTGCTGCTCAGAAAAAGGCAAATAAATACTAGAAAAACATTTAACTAACAATGATCTTGATGTGGTTGGTTAAAAACTGGAACTATGCTACTGTCCCCATAGGAAGTTGAAATTTGTTTTCATTTTGAATTGGCATTAAAAGTCTCTGGCACACCAGCAGCAGAATGCAAAATTTTAGAAAAATTTCTGTGTCTTTTTTTTCTTTTTAAAATATTCCAGCACATTATGTTCCTTTTTTTTTTTTTTTTTTTTTTTTTTTTTTTTTTTTTTTGTGCATGGGCAGCTCTTTAACTAGACTATGTTTTTTTAACTGCACTGAATGTTATGTTTAGAGGAAACATAGTCTTATCTTGTAAAATGCTATGTGTAAACTAATACAGTGAAAGGACACAAATAAACTGTGAGAGTAAGTCAAAACTAATTTAAAATACACAGTAACAACATGTCATAAACTGTCTACCTTCTTGGAAAAGAAAATCGAACACAGACACTAAGCATTCTGATATTTTCAAATCTGAAGGGCAAAAGAGTAGGCTTCTCAATCTAATCTTAAAATCAGACCTTCAACACACAGTTCAATTTTTGAGAGTTCTGTCATTCATAACTCCAACAAAAGTTAGGGATGAAAATCTGCACGACTTTCAGCACATCTTAAAATCAATTCATTATTTTGGAAACTTTGAAATTATTTTTGTAATTTATTTTTTAAAGTTCACAGATTTCAAAATGCTAGCAAGATATTTTTCTTTAGAATGACGTAGGAAAAAAGTTCAATTTCAGTCAGATAGTCTGTAAAGTAAAAGCCTTTTCCTTCATAACTTTTATTACCCAAAAGGATATGTGTTAACTCTAGATTCAGTTATTTGGGGATAAAAGTCCCAATAGCAGATTTGCATTGATATGTACTGATAAAGATAACATAAAGGTTACATGAAAGCAACTTGAAGATACTATAAGTCTTAAATATGTTTGATTTTAAGACTTCACAGTCACAATTGTCATGGTCCTAGAGCAAATACTCATCTTTCCAAGATACATGAAGTCAATAAAATAATCTTCCTTGTTGCACTGCTAGACAAATCCAAGATTAATAAAAAGATAATTCATTCTCTATTGCCAATCCTGTCTGGAACAGAAAGACCTAAAGCTTCACGCCTTTTTCTTACACTACAATTATCAATATGTCTATTAGCATATCTCTTTACCTTCCACCCAGCTGGATGTAATAATGTGGATTTTTTTTTCTGAGGGAAAGCACCAAGTCTTGTACTCGTACTTCTTCATTTTGAACATAACAAAGGAATTGATCTGTCTCGGTGTGCAATTCCTTCAGTGTATTCTTGTGACTGATGAACTATCAAACCTGCCCACAGATTACTACTTAAGAGTGCCTTTTCAAGTCCAGTGAAAAGAGTAATAAGTTAATCCACATCGATCTCATTAAGCGCTACCCTACTAAAATCCTAAATCCATTGAGAAAGATATATTGTATAGAATGAACAGAAGTTGTGTCTCATTGTAGGAGACTGAGGTGTAATATTTTTCAAAAATAAGTCTGAACCTCCGTAGAAAGCATACACTGTACAGTTTAATAAACAGCACTGCACAGTCAGTAGCAATTTTTATATTATTACAGATTCATTTTATTATGAAAAACAATGCTTAATTAAAATTCTTGAAAAGTCAAGGGAAGAAAAATAAAAATGAAAATGTAATGGAACAGTTTTGAAAAAGGAAATTACTAAGATGCCAAGACTCTCTTCTATTAGTAGTAATTTCACATATTTTCTTTTGATGTACACTTATACTTTCTCTTATAAAACTATTACTGCATTTTGCAGCATCAGACTACTTATTACTGAATATAAATTTGAGTATATGCATTTGCCAGACATTTTTCATATTTTAAATGCTTGTCCATATTTAAAAATGCAAAATGATTTAATACTTTATATCAAACTTAATGACTTTAAAGTCAAAGGTCATTCGGTGACAAATGGTCACTACTAATTACTATACTAAATAAAATATAACAGTTCAGTTTGAAACTGAAAAAAGCCCTTCCTCTTCAGAGAGAAGTCCTGCTACACTAAAACGTTCCACAATGTCATAGTTTTGTACTTTGCCTGTTTTTCCTGCATACATACCTTTATTGAGGCACTGTACCTGCTTTAAGAAAAAGTGAACTCAATCGATTTTGCAAAGAAACAGTGTTTACATCTCAACAATATGCTATGAAAGTATGGAGCAAAATGATCTTTTCTGCAACTAAATTTTTGTGTTAATTTATGGTGAGATAAAGTTAGATTTTTTTCTTTTCTTAACTGTATTAAAGAAGTCAAGAATAGCCTTCCAAAAAATCACATAAGAAATACATGTTTTGTAATTATGGAAGTACATATAGATTGTACATTCTTCAATCTATTGTAACTCATTAATCCAGTATTTCACTACAGAAAAGTAAAATATAAGTGAAAGATTTTTTTTACTTAATTCTTTTCCTATAGGTAGGGGGTCTCTGTCCTTTATTGAGGAAATAAATTAATTTTACAGAAACATAAACAAAAATGCATCTCAGTACACTTCAGTGTAGTACGAATACTTAATTATGACTACCAATTTATGCATAATTATCATACTTATGTATGTAGAATAATTATTGGAAAATAGTGGATGGAAAAGAGAAATGAAGAGAAATGAAAGACCAGACAAAGTACTGAGATGCGTGTCTGGTTTTTATGCTAAGATTCAACAATGAGTAAGTGTCAAGATAAAACTTGAAAAATCACCTCATTTAGCAATGTGTGATTTTGAATATGATTTTATATTTTTCATGTGAAAATTTATTTAGATCTTGAAAACTTTAACTGAGACCTATTACTCTGAGTGGACACTTTCACAGATATTAATAATTTTTTTTTTTTTATAGTGTGCAATATATTTTCTTAACATCTCTACTCTGGTTATTTTTGTCTTTAAATATACAAAAAAGTATTATGTATTTTGAACATACACACTTGTGTGTTTTCATGCATTCATGTAAATATGTATGAAATAATTTTAACACAGATCCAATATTTTCTGATTTAAATTGAGACAAAGAGATAAAACGTACCTTTTCTGGATCAGCTGTTGTTATGACCCACACACAGTGTGCATTGTCTTCATATTGAACTGGATAATTTGGTGATGTAATAATCCCACTTGGTCCACGTAAGTTAGACCCGCATGTTCTAGCTAAAATGACAAAAAATAAGATTGCTTTTTATCAGTTGGTCTGTTTAAAATAAGCATTATAAAATTGCCATAGCAGTAGTAACAACTTGCCATGAAAATATTATTATGCTGATACATTCCATCAGCCTTCAAAGATGTTTGAGCCAGTAAAAAAAAATGCTGAAAAATGACCCATGGGGAAGGAAAACCGCACTTTTCAATTAATCAGCTCCAAATTTACATTACTTTATTCTTACTGTATGTAAATTAATTTATCATAATTATCATATCAATATTCTGTTCAGAGAGATATTTACCCTCTCCAAGTGGATGGAAGGAGCCTTCTATATATGAATGAAGAAGGGCCAGTATGTGCTCTCCTTCATGATTTCTCCATGGTTGGAGAGAAAAAAAAACATGTATCATAATGTTTGACTCTATGTAACAGTATATCCTTAATCTAAGCTTGAACTTCTGTGGTATCGTAGCTCTTTACAGCAGAGGAAATAAAATTAGAAAGAAAAAAATATTAAATGGCACTAGGCAGTAGCCTTACTTTTGTAAAGCACAGATTCAATTGTGAAACCATCACAATCACTCTCACATTCATTATTTTTTCAAAAAGCATTAGGGATATATTTTCTAAAATATTCAAACTTCTCAAACTATTTCAGTATCTCAAAATATTTTAAAAATAGACATATTTCCACTAACATCAAATGGAGTTACAGAACTCAGAACATTTTAAAATTCCACTGTCAGGTTTATGGTACTACAGCACTTTGGCAACATGCTAAAATAGAGAGTCTAGATCTTACAATTTATAAGTATTTACACACTACATATCTTCAAATATCTGAATCTCAGAACTTATCTGCTTCCATTAACTTTTGATGAAATTTAGATTCTTCAGTTACTTAAGTTTCAGCACTGGCAAGAAGAATGACTACACTCATTAAAATCTTGGTCATTCTTTTTCTGAATATTGGATTAAAGTAACCAATATATTTCTGGTGCTTTGGAAAATTTTATTTTTTTGTTTTTCCCTGTGGCTGCTTCCATACTCATGAAATATGAGCACTTCTTTACCTCACAAACTTGCTGGGAGGAAGCCTGATCTTCTCCATTAATAGAAATGTGACTAGTACAAATAGGAAATAAGTAAACTAGAGGAAAATAACTTTCAGATTTTCTATCCTTCCATCACAATCTGATACCAGCACTTGGTCCTTTGTTACTATGTTAGAGACTAGACTTCAAGAACTAACTATAAGTCCATGTCTAGATTGCTCAGCTAGGATTTGGTTTTCTGTGAAAATGTCTGTCTATGTTTATGACAGAAACTGTCTTAATATACTTCCATGAATTTTACTTCAGTCTTAGACATATCACATATGTCTAAGCTTCCATAACGATCTCAGTAGAAGCCAAAAATATCCCTCATCCACATAGCTAATTCTACCAAAGCATCACTAATGATTATTAACAAGCTCTCTGCTTAACATAGAAAAAGAGAACTAATCACATTTAAGTATGCCACTATGTACTGCCTACTAGCAATACAGAAAGCTTGGCATATTGCTGCTGTATCAAGCAAAATATATTATTTTAATTGCTAGAATAACAAGAGTAGATTCACAGGATCTGAAATAGAGGACACTCTCATACAGTAACTGGTAGAAAAACCATTCCTCCAGCATCGCAACTAGTAGAAAATTAATATTTGTTAATTTATTTTCAATTCATCCTGCACCTTGTGTGCTACAGTAGGAACCAATCCAGAGCAATAACTTTGTAGTAATAAGCTTTTTAATACAGTTTGTACCTTTTCTAGCTATCCACAAAGGTCTAGGAAACATCTCACTTTTGCATCTTTTTTTCAGTCAAGCTGTTACTCTCTTATCCTTCTCCTAACTGAACTTCAGGGGCAAAAAAAAAAAAAAAAAAGAAGAGGGGGAAAAAAAAAAAAAGCCAAGCAAGAGCCACAGTTAAAGTTCTGCCCAGAGGTCTGTTTAGGAAATGCAGTTACTGCAAAATATTGCACAAAAATTGTTAGGTAGCCATGTATATATCTTACAGAAATAAGAATGAATTGCTGTAAATTGTTTGTGTGGAATTCAGGAAACATGGAAACATTTACATTAACACCATTCAGTTTCTGAGAGTGCCAACAGGCCTAAACTGCTCTGACTGGCCTCACCTGGGGCCTCCCACCACTCCTTGCCTGTGGGCCCAGATGATGTATTTCAGGGTGGGACTGGGCTATCAGCCTCTGCCTAAGCAACGTGTCAGGAACAACTGCTTGCATTTCCACCACAGCCATGACTGTGCTTGCTGACAGATTTTGTTGATCCTGACCCCCATCCAGGCTCTGACGTCTCAGCCCAACAGGGGCCTGTTCCCATCCCCAAGGAGCTGCCCAATATCCAAGGCTGGAGCTGCCTCTGGTCTGCCCTGCTCCCTGTCTGGGGCGGTGCGATGGCTCCCGGCTTTGAGGCCTGGCCCTGCACTGCCGCTTTGGGCAGATCATGCTGCTCCCTTGCTGTGTCCTTGCAAGTAAAGCCCTCACATGGATACTGTTTAATGTAAATAATGAAGGAACTTGCCAATAGTAAGATGGTTCCTGTGACTGTTCATCAGCTTCATAAATTCAGAACTTTTTTAGTCACCATTCTGGGATAAATGGAAAGTTCAGCTTCTTCAGTAAGTGTCATAGGCTTGAAGTCATTAAGCCCACAGTAGTTGCATGTAGTTTATCAGCTTTTCCACTTAAAGTTGATGATCAAATAGAAAATGGGATAAACAGTTCTTTGTATTGTGTATTTTATTACTAAACACTTGATATGAGCACCATGAATGTTGTCATTGTGCAGGTCAGTAAGGGGATTAGGAAGAATATGCACTACAAATAAAACTTGTATCTTTTACTTCCCACCATCCACAAATGTGCACCACAAACAATGTTGTAATATTGAACCAGAAATATATACCATTCAGGCTAAACAGTGTTAATCTGTATTTAGAAAAAAAAAAAATAACTTTTAGGGACTTTCTGACTTGACCCTCAAACTTGTGAAATTTTAGCTCCAATCTTGGAAGCATGTTTTAGGAAAGTAACTTGTTTTTCCAACTGAGGTTTTAATAGAAGTAGAGAACTAATTTATCCTATTTTGTTAGAAGTTTACCAGAGGGAGTAAAGCATAATAGAGATATTTGCAGATAATAAATTGGAAGGAACAGCAAACACTAGTAATAACACACAGATAATTCAGCAGCAAGTAGCCCCTTTCTGCTGAGCATTACTTTTACCACGCATAGATCACTTCAGCTCATTTCTGCAATGTATTAGCAAACAGGAATAAGTTCAGGAGATAAAAAAAAAGTCCACACCAAACAAGAGTGAACAGTGTGTTGTTCCAAATCTGGGTTCTTTTACCCAGTGCAGTACACCAATCTTACACACAGAGCAGAAGTATTTATTTATTTTATTTCTGCACAGATATAGGTGCTAGGTAGTAAATCCACAAAGCCAGCACACCTGGTTATAACAGCTTTACATATTTACACAATTCAGAATAACAGTTCTGCCTTTTGTACTTAACTACAATTGGTTAGCTATTTTCTTACTTTAGTTTAAAGATACAATACTTCTTAAATTTACTACGCATGCTCGGTGAGTAGGGGTCTTTATCCAAGGAGGGGACGATTTTAGCACTAGAGGTGTGGTTTTCATATTATAATGAGAAAGTTCACTTTGAGGACACTAACTAGTGAAATTTTGTTGACCATTTACAACTTTTATCAATGTTATGCACCTGCAAGGATATACATCCCTTTAGTTTAATAAATGTTTTCATGCTGTGGATCCTTCCTTATCTGTTTGGGCTTCTTCAGCAGGTTTGCTCTCCTCGAGCCTATCTTGGAGTTTCTCTGTTCTGGCAGATTTATGGCATTATCTTGCTCTTTCAGGGTCATGTCTGACGTGTTACTCTTTGCTTATCTAGGTTGTCCCTTTCCCATGCAGATCCTTGCTTACTTCAATGTTCCTTTGACAATCATCCAGCTTTCAACAACTTCTGGGGCAAGACGTTTCATTTTTAATCAGTCTCTCAGTTTCTCTTCAAGGTATAATCGTTAGCAAGGTATGTATTGTTTATACAAAGTAACTTGGCTTGCTCAAGTAAGATTCTGTTTGTCCTTACAATATTCATTGTCCTTACCTAATAGAAAATTTCATAAAAACTCGTTCATGTAAATTTCTTAAAAATTTCATTTATGAATATCAAGCAGAGCTGTTTTAGATTGTCTAGTCTTTACGTGGATATGCCTATGTAATATTACCCATGTTACATACAGTTTGTAATAATTTATCCAAGATCTGCCTTTGTAGACTTTTTTATTAGGTCTGACTAGAATGGTGTTAACTTCCTTCATAGCAGCATGTATGGTGCTATGGTTTAGATTTGTAACTAGGATAGTGCTGATAACACACCAGTGTTTTGGCCATTACTGAGCAGTGCTTGCACAACATCAAGGCTTTCTCTGTTTCTCACACTGCCCTGACAACAAGTAGGTTGGGGATGGTCAAGAAGTTGGGAGGGGACTCAGCTGGGACAGCTGATGTCAGCTGACCAAAGGGATATCTCATACCATATGACAATATGGTCAGTGGTAAAAACTCAAGGAAAGGAGGAGGAAGTAGGCAGGTACATGGTTATAGGTTTGTCTTCCCAGGTAACCATAATTTGTGCTGAGGCTCTGCTTTCCAGGAAATGACGAAGCATCTGCTCACTAATTGGAACTAGTGAATAAAGCCTTTATTTTGCTTTGGTTGCATGCAGAGATTTGCTTAATTTATTAAATGTTCTTGATGTCCACCCACAAGTTTTCAGCTTTTGCTCTGCCAGTTCTCTCCCTCATCCTGCTGGGGGTGAGTGATAGAGTGGCTAGGCAGGCGTTGAGCTGTCAGCTAGGGTCAATCCACCACAACAGTTTACACTGTTTAATGAAGAAAGCATAATTTACAAGTATATCACATATGTAATCATGCAAGTTGAAAAATCTATACTGGCAAGAGCAGAAAAATATTTTTCTTTTGCTATAATGAAATAAATTTTTTTCCTTTCTTCTAAGTATATGAGTTACACGTAAGTGAGATTATGCCTCAGCTCATTCTTGAAAAAGCAGAAGTTTAGGTCCAGGTGTTGCAAATCCTTCCCTCCACAGTCTCTCTGTCATTTGCTGCCCTGATACGTGGCATTCAGCATAAGATTTTGTGAGTGTAAGAAGTATTTCTTTGATCTACCTCAAAATGACAAATAAAGTATATAAACCAATTTTTTATGGGTTTTTGTTTTTTTTTTTTTAATAATGGTGGTGCTTTTTCTTGTTTTTCAGTGCTATCCTGGCTAGGTTGTCTGGTTCTAGGAGGACATAAGGCAAGCATGTTTCTAGGGTTAAGACTTTCATCAACACATACAATCTAAATGCTCGACCTACATTAATTTTTCTACTGAGAAAAAGGAAAAGTTCTGTACAAAGATGTATACTCTTTATTTTTCCTATACACCTCAGTTCTGAAGTACGTTGACAGCATTTACATACTTTTTTGTGCTTTTATTACATGCAGTAGATTGCAATGGAAAAACATATAAACAAACAAAAAGCCACCTCACTCCCTTCTCCTTAAAGGCAGGAGGAGGAACTTATTCATTGGTTCAGATCATAATGAGAAAATATTTAGAAAATAAGTCAGAAGTTTAGGTCATTTGTAAGGTTGAGCAAAATAGATAAAAGAGAAGGCAATTTATGGAAAAATGAGGACCTTGTGGTTATCTGGGACTGATAGGAACACAATATGATTGTGAGGGGCTCCTATTTTACAGTGAGGGTGGTGAAACACTAGAACAGGTTGCCTGGAGATGTTGTAGATGCCCCATCCCTGGAAACAATCAAGGCCAGGTTGGATGGGGCTCTGAGCAACCTGATCTAGTTGGAGATGTCCCTGCTCCTTCCATGGGGGTTGGACTAGATGACCTTTAAAGGTCCCTTCCAACCCAAACTATTCTATGATTCTATGGTTCTATTTAGGCCTTGAATTAGAAAAAAATAACCTAAACTTAACTTACTATTTCTACTTAAAATATGTTTAACATGACAAAAAGAAGATTAAGTGAAATGTAAACTTATAAAAGGAAATTAGCTCCCTAAATTTATACTCTTTCTGCATCTTTGCTCATGTACTTCAAGCTGTCTTTGGATATATATAATAATATACACACACATATATTATATATACATTTTATATATATGTGATTTTTTGTTTTGTTTTGAGCATAATTTCATTGCATTTCTAAACAGAAATTATAAATTACCCTTCAAAACTTCAGGAAAAATGACAAAGAATAGCACCTACCTCTGCAAATTGGCCTGTGGTCACTCCAGGCAGCCAGTGTATCTGTCACTTTCTGACAAGTGATGCTTTTAGAACCTTGCAGCACATAATTGTCTTCACAGGAAAACTGTACACTTGCACCCACCCTAGGAGAAAAATTGAAGGAAGAAGGGAAGAATCAAAATATATTTTAAATATCAGCCTCCCCCTCCTAAATAAATGTAAATGTCACCAAATGACAATATTTCTAGGTCCAAACGTAGAAATTAAGGAGGGAAATTCTACTCCATCATTAGTGTATTCATAAAAAACAACTTACACTATATGGACCACGTCTCCTATCTATTTTGTTCACCTTTTAAAGAAAGAAGGCCAGGAATACAAAACAATTTTGATACTAAGTTTCATCCTTTAAACTATGACTTCAATGAATGCATAGTGAGAGGTATTTCTTAAGAAAATATATTATCACCATTCAACAGCAAAAAAAATTTACTTCATGAATAATTTCAACCTCTCCATACTCTCTTAAGTGAGAGAATAAGCAGTTAGATATGGTAATTTATCAACAAGTATAACGAGGAAATACTAATTTCAGTAAACTCTAATAATTCATTAAATATTTCTGATCTTGTTGAAATTTCCTGTCAAAATATGCTAAATGATAACTTTTATTAGCACTGGAATATGACTGTTACATTCATAACTTTGAAATGTATCTCTGTGGAATGATTTATAACTTTATTATTTTCTTTTAATATTTTTTTTTTTCTGAACAATGCTGACCAACATCTATGTAGAAATAGAGAGTAGACAATAATCTCATGCATTAATATGCAGCTCATTCCTACCCTTCAAGAACAAGTATTCTATTTGTTTCTCAGAGGATTTCACAAAGATAGACTACATCCCTGGAAAAGGTCAAGGCCAGGCTGGATGAGGCTCTGAGCAACCTGATCTAGTGGGGGATGTCCCTGCTCCTTGCAGGGGGGTTGGACTAGATGACCTTTGAAGGTCCCTTCCAACTCTAACCATTCTATGATTCTATGATTCTATATTATTTATAATTACTATGATGTACATCTATAGTTCTTTCACTAACCTTTAGTAGGATCCTTTTTCTTTTTTTTTTTTTTTTAATTTTAAAATTTGAATGCGATGCTCCAAATCTAGGAAAGCTTTAAAATCTGCTTTTCTTAACATTTGGTTCTTGAGATGTTAAATGTGAAAAAATCAGAAGGGTAGGGAAAATATTCACCCTTTCGTTCAGCAGTTAATAAGAAATGTATGAAATCCTTGAAAAGTAATGTAATTTTCCAAAATCATATTTATTTTTTATTTGTCATATTCTACTGTCTTTCAGAACATTCTTAAACCTCTCATAAAAATCAACCAAGCATGATTCCAAATGCATACCTCAAATTAATAAACAGTTGGTTTCTCTTACTGGTAAAGAAAATATTACGATGCTCTAAACACCTATTTTAAAATGCATTTTCTCATATTTTCTAAAATGACGAGCTCTGAAAACTTGTTCTATGGAAGCAGAAAAAAAACAACCAGTTACCTAGTTGTGATAAATGTAAATTGATAATTGAAGTGTTTAAAAATTATGTTGGATAAAGACTTTTCTGAAGGTATAATGATGTGTGAACCAACATGGAAGCTTCAACATTTCCCTGAAATTTGCTACTATTGAGACATGTAAGGAGAATTACAAAACAGAATAAAATGAAATGTATAATTATTGGATGTCTGCAATTGCAATGTATAATTTAACACACCGGATTATTCCCCTCAAGAAAGAAAGAAAGAAGGACAGAAAAAAAAAAAAACCAAGAGGAATACAAATATTCTGACATCCGATGAAGTAAGTGAAGGCTTTTATGTTTAGACTGGGTTTTCATCATTAGAGAAATATATTTTAAAATATTATTAATGGACACATAAAGTTTACATGCTAATATAATCTATACACTTATGATTATTCATTTTTTCATTATTATTCCATATAGTATATTGTATTTTTCCTAAAGTTCTGTTCATAGCTTGTATCTAAGGACTAATGATGTGAACTTCATGTATTTTACATGGTGAATATTACAATTTGAAATGTTTGATCACGAACTAAGTGACACAAAATAAATCTGCTAACTACAACATATTAAAAACAAACAAAAAATCTAGCAAAACCATCAAATTAAAGA
The DNA here is from genome assembly GCA_011801015.1 of Ardeotis arabs. Classification (NCBI taxonomy): domain Eukaryota; kingdom Metazoa; phylum Chordata; class Aves; order Otidiformes; family Otididae; genus Ardeotis; species Ardeotis arabs. The sequence goes on from JAAGAY010043958.1 coordinate 12,617, forward strand.
GCAAAATAGGAATATGAAGTACTCAAAATCTCCTTAGTGTTAGAATTCAAGGTGGAGAGAAACCTGAGTGCCAGCTATAAGCATTGAGAAGTGCAATCTTTTGAAGTTAATTTCAAGAATTCTAATTAAACTTGAGGTAGGCTACAGAACAGCAGTTACAGGTTTTACCAAAATGACTGAGATAGTTCTGGACACCGTTTACTTGTGGCTGTGCTATATGCTAAGCCTGCTTTAATATCAGTTAAGATCCACTGTTTTTGAAGCACCTGAGAAATCAGGTTTATGCCATGAGTCTTACAACTGATACTTTCAATAAAATAATTTTAATGTAATTTTAACTCAGTTGAGGCTTACAAAAAAAAAGAAGGTATTGAAAGGTTCTAAATACTGTCAAATGGAGGTACAGATTGTCACACTAATATATGTGAAGGAATTTAAAAGTTTGTGTAACTAACTAGTTAATAATGAAATATGTGTGTGTGTGTGTATATAGTTGTTGTATAGCACATACATTGCAGATATCTGAATGAGGCTATATCTACTGTTTTGGGATCTCACATAAAAATAAAATGTGATATTGACCTTCAAAATTGTATTGATTATGTTCTCATTCATCTAGCAAAGTCTGAGCTGCTATTTGTCCCTCAAAATGAATCCAAATATCCACTGGATTTTTTTCTAAATAACTGAAAATCACCTCCCCTACTTCCTGAACTGAACACAGTAATAGCATGGCAGGAGGACAGAATGAAAAGGTTAAGATTTCAATACCTTTTTGTTTGCTTTGCGATATTAGAATGAATGCTATTATTATGCTGAAAATGATGAAACCCTTTTCAAAGAACTTGTCAGCACTGATCAGTTTGGTCTCAGGCTGTCTTGAAAATAAAGCCTCTGCCTTTCCATCAGTCCCACTCACAACATATCTTTCAGTAGAATGGAAAATATTTTGAATAATGTGCATTTTCACATGTTTTAGTTGAGATTAATATCCACAGTTGTCATTCTCCTGACAAGAACAATAGCTCCTTCTGGTGTCTATACTTGCATCTTAGAAAAGAAAAAAAACATTGCCTTTCTTTTAATCTCTACAGTATTTTCATGACATTGGAGAAACGCAAGCAACAGCAAACATAATTTTCCCTTTCTTATGGGAGAGCATGATTTGCCATTTCAGAGAAAGTAAAACTAAATTCCAGCCAAATTCTCTGTTTAAATGTCAAACTAGATATAGATTGCTAAACTTTAAGATAGCCAAGATATGTTTTAAATAGATAGGAAAAAAAAATAGACATTTACAGTACATGAAGATCAGTTGCTGTTGCATAATCAGTTTTCAGACAGCAAGTAAGGTTTAGGAGGAAAATAAAATGTTATTGTTTCTCTCAAATAATATTCAGAAATGGAGATCCAAAACATGCATACAAATTATAAGTTATCAAAGTATACTGATGTGTTTTATTGAGCATATTTATATGATGTTGTTTGTGCTATTTTTGGACACCTTATGCATTCCTTTATCCCCATGAACAGTAAAACACATTAGGTGAAATGAAAATATTATCAGAAGTTGAATGGGGTAAAGGAAGGAGGGGAATAGCCTTGCTCTGTCAATTGAATAAGCAATGCTCGTAAGTGACCTCCAGACATTTAAGATACCTTTAACCTACATTCATTCATGAGACTGTGTTCAAAATACAATTATGTATGTTTTGCAAGGATCTTTGACATTAGAGTCCCTCAGATATTTTAAGATATACTTTGAGATTTAAGGTTCTTTTGGGATTTCCCTCGTCTTGATACTTCCATGCACTGCTGGGATTTTTATTGTTGGGCTGTCCTATCTTGGAGCTCCCACAGCTGGATCTTTGGACCTGTTTCACCAAAATTATTTTAGATTCTTTTCTCTTTCCCATTACAGACGAAGGGGAAAAAAGTAATTATCTCTCTTACCCTATTGTAGCTTACCAGTGCTCTTAGACTTGCCACTCAAAGTGCATGTGCTGTTTCTTAACAATTGTTCATATGCCACTGACTTGGACCATGACTGGATGAGAGTCTGCTCAGCTCACAGCATATAATGAACACATAAAATCTATACAAGATTCATAGAGTCATTTAATAAATTACATTGGAAAAGGACATCATCTAGTCCAATGCCCCACTCCATGCAAGTCCAGTTGGAACAGAGGGCTCAGGGCCTTGTTCAGGTGAGCTGTGAATGCCTCCCTGGATGGAAATTCCAGAAACTCTCTGGGAAACTTGCTCCAGTGTTTGACCATCTTCACAGTGAAAAGCATTCTTTTAAAAAAAAAAAAATCCTAAATCTCATCGTAATTTACCATGTCCCAACTTACATCCATTGCCTCTAGTCCTGTCACTGTCCACCTCTGAGAACGGTCTGGCTTTCTCTTCTCTACACTCTCCAGTTTAGTAGCTGTAGACAGCTACAAGGTGGTTCAGATTCTTTTAAAGCTGAGCAAACTCAGAACTCTCAGCCTCTTCTTATATGTCATGCGCTCAGGCTCCCTCACCATCACAATCTGCTGAACTTACACTGGTATCTATTGTTAATGGAGTAAGAAAGGCCCCTTCAGGTGTGAATTCATGCTATTTTCCATTCAACATTTAGGCTATGGGGTTAATTCTTTCCAGAGATGCTTTTCTCTCTCCACTGAGAGTGATCCTAAATGCTGCCCTTAATTCTTCGAACTAAGTATTTGATTTGGAGGAATTCAGAAGAGGTATACTCTGCACCCTTTATGGCTATGAGGAGAGACTCAAGTGGAGGAGGGAAACTGATGCATACCTGCACAAATAGTGAAGTAAAATAATCTCAAAAATAACAGTGGAAATATATAGGTATCCCTCAGATGAATACACACAGGCACTTTAACACAACTTGAGAATGACTTGTATTTTAGTATCCCATTTCTACGTAGTCTTCTGCCAACTGATGTTTCTCTTCTTAAAACGTCAAGCATTAATAAAGATCTAGATAAAAATTACATTTGTTTTCCTAAAACAGCAGACCTTCAGACAGCAACTGCATACTATGTTATTGTATCAAACTATTTCATTTGCAGCAGCTGTACTTGCTAAGTTAAATCAGAACATATGGGATAGGATAATAACAAACATCTTCTGGACAGCTTGTCTCTCTCTAGCCTATTTATTGAAAAGCTTATTTCACTTTGTTATTTTTTAAAACATATTTAACTGCTGACCAGTTCCTAATGAAATCATGACTTTGCATACAACTAATGGTCTTAATGTTGGAGTTGTTTATGAGATTTCAAACTCCTTTGAGGGTAAATAGAGAAAAATCCAAAAATAACTCAGAAATATAATAGGTTTTAAAATTATTTTTCCCATCATTTACACCCTAGCTTGGAAGAGCCTTGATTCAGGAGCCAGGTTTGATTAACTTGCCTCCTGGAGTTGCACAGAACTTTGCACAATTACTTCTAATTCCTATGAAGTTTTCCTTTCTATTTACTCTTAGGTCTGGCTGTCCATTCCCTGCTAAGTAATTTATAAATATCTCTGCATGAGCTGGAAGCTCCCATCTCCTTCCTTTGGCCCTCTTCTCTGCCACACCTTAAAATCTCTGCCTTTTTTTCCCCAATAGGGAAAGAGCAAACTTCCTTCTTCCTCTATAGGGGTCCATTCTACCTTGTCTTCCTTTTTTGATGAATTTAACAAAAGCTGAAAACAAAAAAAAAGCAAGGAGATGGCATTCATCACAGTCTCAGATACTGAATTTGCTATATTTCCCAAGCTTTTTAACAACTTTTATATAGTGGGAAAACAAACAATTCTCTCCGCTTCTTCTTCTGTGCTGTGCAGAAAATTCTGCCTTTCTACACACGCAAGTTTAGTACGTTCTAAAATTCCTATTTAAAATGCATTGATTTAAAAAAAGAAAAAGCAACAACAATTCAAGATATGCAATGGACTGGACCTATTTTGACAAAGACTTGACACATTTAAACTAGGAAATAATATGTATCTGTAGTTGCACGCTCTGTATGCATGTAACAGGAAATACCTTATTTTTGGTCATGTAAAAAACTAAATGCCTACCTGAAGTCAGAGCCCACCCTTTTCCCATTTTCTGGAGTTCCGGGATCAGGACATGTATCAGATGCAATTGCATCCCCACCCTGGGTCACTGCAAAGTAAAGGAAAAAAAAAAAATTAGACATGCAACTATAAAGATTATAATCTTCACGTTTCCCATACATGAACTTCCATGGCTTGAATTTAATCATATGCATATTCATAATTTTTTTTCTTGAAACAGTATAAATCATGACCAAAAAGAAGCCCCAAATAATTGATTTCTCTGGTGTATTGTGGTTTGGGGTTTTTTTTGTTATAATAAAAAAAACCCCATGTTTTTCTTCTGTCGGAAAATAAATTATTGATTTCCCATGGACAGGCATCTTTTTATGGGTATTCTAGGATCCACGGCTTTTCTCAGACAGAGAAAACAACATTTTGTGAAATCACTTTCTGAAATATAAACAAGACACCATTGCAAACTTAAGATAGAATGAGAAAATAAAATCTCATTTAAGCTTCTGTCCATAATAAGACTTGAAATAGATAAAAGCCAAGAACTCAACTGTAATACGGAAATATTTTTATGAAGATACAAAGTTACTCTTAAAAATGTAGAGAAAACTCCACTGAGCAATGCATTTGTAACAAGCTGAATATGTGCTCATGCAAATGAGGCTCAAAATCTCTATTTTGTACTTTATGGTAGGAATAGAAAGAGAAGGTATCCTATACTGTTCCATTCTTTCCATCTTCTGTTCTTTCTCCCTCCAGACTGTCAGATACTTAAATAACACTAGGTTTATAAATATATAAAATTATAGTCCTTTCAAAACTCAGAACAATTTAAACACTCAATTTTCATTTTTTTCTTATTTGCAAAAAGGTATTCAAGTTATACATGGAATTCAAAGTAATTAATCATAAAGAAAAGACATAAACTAACAAAGCACAATGCTGTGAATATACAGAAAATCTGAGTATGCGTGTGCTTTCTATCCTGCACATATACACATGTCTATCCATGCATAGTTACACTCCTCCTGTCTTTCTGTTTCCCTCACTGAAGAATAGAGCTAGCAGAAATTTGTAGATCAAATTTTTCACCATAAAGGATATTTGAGAAACCCTTAAGGACAGGGCAGAACATTTTTGCTGAATAAAAAAGTTAGTTGGAATATTTTAGATGCACAAAATAAATTACACAAGCCTGAGTGGATTACAGATGACAGCATTACAGCTAAAATGTGATGAGAGATTAGATGTAAAAAGTGACTGGTTTTCTCACACAGTGATATGCTTTCAAATTGAATACAGTGGCAAAAAGAGTGGTGACAAGCAGGATACATACAATCAGATGGTAAGAGCTATAAATCTTTTTGTCTGTTTTGGCAGCATCAAGGACAATTAATTTATATAGAAATACAAAGTTTTACTAGAGAAAATTCAAAGAAAAAAACTACATTACAGCACTACAAAAATATAACTAAGACAAAGCACTTGTAAGTATCAAAATGCTTGACCCGAGCATACATTATTCTTAAAGTAGAGAAACTGCAACAATAACAGTATATTTCAGTATTTATCTACATTTTTTTTTATTTTAGCATTTTAAAGGATGCTTTAAAAATATAGGAAACAAAAGGAATAATCTCTTTCCCGATATCTTTTTGAAACTATTTATTGTATTATATACTGTTTGTCCCAGAAATCTTTCTTTAAACTAGGTAAAAAATTATCATTATAATCTCAGAAATGTTTTGGAAACACAATTAAAGATACGTTTTCTTTAAAAATAATTTCCTGATTAAAAAACAAAACAAAACAAAACAAAACAAAAACCCAAGCATGAGTAAAAATCCAGTTCAGCCAGATGAAAGTATAGCATCTGGAATTCACCATCTTGAAAACATTCCAGACCAAGAGCTCAGTCCTGCTAATTTCACTACTATTACTTAGATTGATAAAGATTTTTGTGTGTGTGAATAAAGGCTTTCAGAAGTCTATGTTAGCTAGTAAACATGCATTTTATTCTGATGATTTTATTCTTACAGTTTCTTGGGTAGTGTCAGCATTGAAATGCTGTTATAGTAAAAAACTTACTAGAAAAGCAGCCTGCTTGTACACTGATGTTCCTTGAAATAAATAATCTGCCTATTATCATTTCTTCTTTTTTTTTTTCAGAAAAAAAAAAAAAATCAAATATTTAATTCTTTTAGCACAGAACTGTAGCTATGTTACTGGAGGTGAGGTTCAATTTTGACTACTGAATCACCAAAACACGAGAATGAGCGATATGACTGATATGGTTACTTGACATATCACGTTTACTAATCTTGAACCTTATGGTAACAACACAAGGTAGAGAACACTGCATTTGCTATCATGTTTTAAGTACAAACACATTTCAGTGAAGCTACCTCCTTTTACAGACATACATACAGTAAGTATTTTGTTTGGGAGACCAGTAAATGTTGACAGAGACCTTACTCATAGCAAAGAGTGAAGTGATCTCCTTGGATGGATGATGACCTTCTCAGCCACTACCTTCCTCTGTCAAAATGCTCTCACACCAATATCAGGGAAAGCTGAATCGGGCAATCGTTTACTCAGAGAAATACTGTCTCTTGAACCAGAGTAGGTATCATATATCTGGAACTCAGCCCATGCTCCTGGATGTCCACAGGCCTTGTTAAACACAGCCCAGGTTTTAGCTTCTACTTTCTCCAATGAAGTGTCAAGTGTTTTTAACAGATGGTGGTTGCATGACATGCTGTCATAACACAAGAAATCCAATTCCCTGTAAAAGAAGCCTGTTTGATTTTGTCTTTCTAGATGGGAAAAAAAGAAACAAATTTCTCAGATTAGTGAAACTACTTATTACCTTTAGTGGTTCAAGGATACCAGGGACTTTAGTCCATTTATGAATATACGTATATACTTTTTTAAAAAATATTTTTTTAGCTCCAACATTTGTTATCATTCAGACTGAAAATAGATGAAAAGGTGCCCAAGTGAATCCCTGTCAGACCTTTATCTTCCACTGTTTCAATCCTGTCAGATTTCCCCTTTATCCATCGCTATGAAGTATTACCCACTGCTACTGAGATCCATAACATGTGGGAGGAGAAAGTATCATTTTGAGTGTCTCACTTCCAGAATATGTTTAAACCTTGCAGTCTCTTTCTGAAAGCATCTCTTAGACATATCATCTTCTGTTCATCCAGTCACATGCCCAATCTTTCACTATTTTATCTTTAAAGAAAAAGACTTTTTTATGCCCTTAAGTGATCCATGTCTTACCAATTTGTACTCCTTCAAAATTATACTGTATAAAGCTTAAATTTACCTAGGATATAATAGTGTTCCATGCTTTTTGTATCTTTCTTCTGATTTTTCCTTCTTTATCATATCAAACTTAAATTGCTTATCTTCACTTTCAAAGGTCATTCATACACCATCAATATTTTAACTATCATCTCAGTTTTAATTTAAGAATTTTAAAATTTCAAAACAATGAACATATTACAGATTACACATTAAGGTAATTTTCCTATTTAAAGCTTGCAAAACTTAGAAATAAATATAAATTATGCAGAAACTTTCACACAACTATGCACTAATTAGTAGCATTTATCTTAGAGCACTAGCAATGTTACTCTATATTGTTAATACAAACTAAACATTTATAAACTTCTTTTTATAACAAATATATTTAGGACCAGCCTAAATAATCCTAGCCTCTCTCAATATGTTTCTCATATGGATGCAATTTAACTCTGGATTCTCAGTGGATGCAATTTAACTCTGGAATGTTTCAACATGCCATGCTATTATATACTGCAAAACTTAGGTATTCTCAGGCCTTTCTGCAGAAACACTTGAAGAAAAGCTGTGAGTTCATTGACATGATGGACAACTTTTCAGTCTATATACAACCTCTACGGTTAAGACAGGTGATTTAAATTTCTATTTGATAAAAATATATATTCTTTCTTTACTGACAGAATGAATGAACATGATTTCTTCCATTTTCTCAGTTAGGATCATGTGGCCTAGAGTTTCCATAGCTTTGGAAGTCATCTTTATTGTTAAACTTGGTATATAACATAGTAAGAACAGAATTCCTTTAAGATGTTTCACATGTTCTGATTCTAACACAATAGTACAGCAGGAAGACTAGTAGCAATTGTAAACAGAAATCAGAATTTTTAAAGTTGTAATCATAATAATAAACAATTAGTAGATACATTAACATCCTAATTTAGCTCAGCATTTGGGAAGTGTTTAGCTGTAATCAAGGAACAATATTAGGCAGGAAGAAGGGACAGCACAACATACGTTTTATGCAGCAAGAAAAGTAATGTGAAATCTCCCTTGTTATAATATTGATTCTATTCCAGGCAAGCTGCCCTGCTTTAGATGCATTTGGAATCTGAATATACATTAATGATCTACTTATGCTCGTGTAAAGCTGTAATGAAATGCTTTGAAAGGCTGGACTTTGAAGCAAAAAATTATTATGTATAGATGCATTATACTGCATTTCTTTCTTCAGTAGCTATTAGGTTAGTAGCAAATATTTGATGTTCATACAGGCTGTAACATCTACAATTTTATACTTAACAAATTTTGGCAGACTGTTTGGCCATTTACTCATTCTCCTAGTGACATTGCCAGCCTATAGAAAGGTTCTGGATTTAAAAAAACACAAAACAAAAAAAAACCACAAACAAACCAAAACCATAAACCCAGGAACAATCATTCCTTCAATAACTTGTTTTGAATATTTTTCAAATTAAACCAAAAATTGCAAGAATCACGTACAAGAAGGCATTGTCAAATACTGCGTGGAGGCTAGAGAAAAGGCCCTAAAATTCACTATGGAAAAATACAATAAGAAATGGCAGTTTTTTCTAGAGAAGACCGACAAGTTTGTAAACTAAACAAGACTTTACAATGAATTAATACTTTATCTCTCTATTATGATGAAAATAAAAGCTGACATATGTAAATGTCAACCTCTTTCTAGCCAAGAAGTCACATATAAGTGCAATGACACTATCAATGAGACAAGATATTAGATGCACTAATTAATGTATTGGAGGCACATTTTGATTATTCATTTAGCTCCTTAGATTTCCATTTATTTACTTTTTAATTTTTGAAAAGGTTGATTCATTAAAAAAAAAATCTAGCTGTTCCAGACATAATTTTGGTAATGAAAAGATTATGCTTCAAAAATAAATCCAAAATATTTCAATTATTTTTATCAAGTGTACTAGAAATTATTCGTTTCACATAGCGATGAATAATGTGGTCACTGGAAAAGAAAAAAAATATATATGCTTAATGTCTTGATATGACAAAATATAGAGAAAAGGTATCTTTTGATTATCATTCTATCGAAGGACTGAATACACAGGGGTTGGTTTAATTTAGAAAGTTGAAATTAATGAATGAAAAGAAAGATTTTAGAGCACAGAAGCTTCAATCCAAAAATACACTGATAGGCAGAATTAATCAAATGAAATTTTCTGCAATACGTTTTGCTGCATTTGCTCTAAAATGTCAGTTACCCTTATCTTGAGCATAATTTCAAGCTTTTAAACATTTTTACTTATCCAGAGCAAAATAAAACAGTGAATTTGAGAGTAACTGTAATGGTCAAACTGCATATACAGCAGGAGGTCTTTTTTGTTTGCAAAGGTATTTATTAGGAGACTTCTCATATGTTGCACTTCTTAGCAGCACGTAAGATTTAGCCATTTCAAGACAGTCTCTTACTGTAAATAACAGGGTAGCAAGTTAGGATCATGATTAAATTTGCTTATAAACAATGTCACCAAATCATCTGCATTAGATTTTATTTTTAAAACTATGATGGAGTCACAAAAGGACAAACCAGTTTGTTTTACAGGAAAATGCAAACTGCAGGGACATGGATTTGATGGATGGACCACTCAGTGCATAGGAATTGGCTGGATGGTCAAATTCAAAGAATTGCGGTCAACAGCTCGATGTCCAGCTGGAGACCAGTGACGAGTGGTGTTCCTCAGGGATCGCTATTGGGCCCGGCCCTGTTTAGCATCTTTGTCGGTGACATGGACAGTGGGATTGTGTGCACCTTCAGCAAGTTTGCCAAAGACACCAAGCTGTGTGTTGCAGTCGACATGCTGGATGGAAGGGATCCCATCCAGAGGGACCTTCACAGTTTTGATAGGTGGGCCCGTGTGAACCTCATGAATTTCAACAAGGCCAAGTGCAAGGTCCTGTACATGGGTTGTGGCAATCCCAAGCACAGATACAGGCTGGGTGGTGAAAGAATTGAGAGCAGCCCTGAGGAGAAAACATGAAGGTGTTGATCGGTGAAACACTCAACATGAGCCAGCAATGTGCGCTTGCAGCCCAGAAAGCCAACTGTATCCTAGGCTGCATCAAAAGAAGTGTGATCAGTAGGTTTAAGGAGGTGATTCTCCTCCTCCACTATGCTCTCGTGAGACCCCACCTGGAGTACTGCATCCAGCTCTGGAGCCCTCAACATAAGAAGAAGAAGGGTATGTGAAAGTATATGCTTAGTAACAGATAATGACTTATAATTAAATAATATCACAGATGTGATAGAAAATACAGACTTGAGTACAAATAATAGCTGCAACCAGTGACAAAAAAAATATATATTTCAACTAGACAAAGATATTTAAAGAGTGCTATATAATATTTTCCACACAATTTCATCCAGGCTTTTAGAAGACAGAAAAACTACTTTTAGCAAAATGACTTGATGTTCCATACACTTCATCATAGGCTTTAAGTAACTCCTTCAGTAGAAATAGAATAATATAGATCTGTTACAGACAACAGAAATAAACCTGCATGAAACTTATTCTAATTAAGAAGTGATAGATTACTGAAACCCAGAAAGTTGGAAAGAGATTAAAGAGAAGGAAGGACAGGCAATGAAAGTTTTCAAGTTCAACAATGTAACTACTTTCAAGAAGCTAGTTCAAACTCTTTTTTCCTTAATTCACCTATGAATTTAGTATGATGTTTAAATACTATTGAACAGGAAAATACAGTCATGTTGACACCAGATTACATAAGCACATAAGGCCATTCCAGGCAGTTATACAAGGAGAAACTGTTATCCAAAACCTGCTCAAGTGAATCTGGACCCAGAACACTCCTACAGATGGCATTGTGTTTGTTCAAAATGAGTAACAAATCTTCCAAAGTATTGTTCGATTAATACAGCAAGCCATAGATAGCTGCCAGATTTCATTATAAACTGAAGTTATCCAATGTTTCCCACTACAAGGGTATTTTAGCTTTGAAAAACTGTAAGGAATGTTCAACCATGCCTCTTGCTTTAAAAAGTGAGATTAAAAAAATATTCATTTCTGCAACAGAAAGTATAAAAAACCATATCATTTTCACATGCTAAAGATAATTCTTTTAGGATTTTTTTTTTTATAAGCCCTAGCACCTTCACACATTGAGAAATCATCATTCCACTGTATTGCAGCTGTCAACACTTAGTTAAAATACCAGATCTCTGCAGTTTACCAATATATTTATGGCACTCCTTTCTCCAGGAGCTGGGGTTTTCTAGCGGTAGTCTTATACCTTCTATAATCAGAATAGCTGCTATGCCGCACTTATCCTCGTTATTCCTTAGTGACCACAAGGCCTGAGAACAGATTGCCTTTACACAAACAGTCAATTCTGAGAGTGAATCAGCAGTTAAAAAAAAAAAAAGAAAAAAAAAGGTTTTTCTCCCTTTGTTTTGTTCTGTTTGGGTTTCCCAGGGGAATTTGAACAATTCTCCTTTGCATCCACCTCTATTTCCAGCAGCTCAATATAAGATTTATTCCAGCTTAATGAAGCAATTTAAGGCTCAGTAGATGCACAGCTTTCAGTCAGTCTAGGAGCTTTTTAGTCCAGCTTTTCTTGAAGTTGTGAAGACCTTGCTCACTCATACTAAAATTTGTTTTTATATTTACTTCTAGATCAATACAACAATTTAAATAAATATATTTTCTCATAACTAAGAAATTTCACATCTGAGAACTGTGAGCAGAAATTGTCAAATATTTACCTTTTTAGTGTAATTAAAGATTTGGATTTTAGCCTGATTAAAATACTACTTAAAGGGTAGAGGTGAAAGGATCAATACTACTTTTATCAGTAAGTTATAATTTAAATATATTTTCCTTATGGAACTGGAATTTATTCTATTTCCCCCATTTCTGTGGGGGAATTTCTACATGTCACACAAAAGCTACAGGTCAGAATTAGATGCATTCACTATATATACATTTCAGAGGGCTGGTTTAGGTCTTCCACAATGCATAGGAGTCATGTAAGTCTTCTGAGATACTGTTTGGCTCATTAAAGATAAAGCTGTATCATAAAATATGGAAATTCGTTTGATAATTGCAACCACCAGATTTTCACAGGTGTTGAATCCATCGGACCACAGGAACAGATGACTGAGCTTGCAAAATCCAGGCCGAACATACTAAAAGCATGTACCTGATTTCCTTCAACTGATGGTCCACACACAACAAGCTACTATTGCCAACAAGTGCTGTTAAGTAAAAGAAAACTCCAATAGGTCTAAAAAGCTGAAATTTTCCAGTGAGTGAAGTTTACTCATCAATGATTCAATACAGTTCCACCAGAAGGAATATGTAAGTTTACATTATGCTTGGTTTTAGTTAAAGAATTGACACCATAAAGTAAGAGTGCCTTAAGACTGCAAAATCTATCACTCATTAAGACTTGCCTGAACTGAAGCTATCCATGCCTGAAAATGTACAAATCTATTTTTGTCTTTTCATTTTAATTTATGATTTATGGAAGATACCAATTTAAAAATATTCTTCCTTCATTAATCCTGATACTTAAATAATGATCTATATCATGTATTTATATTGCTCAGGGTCATGAGGCGAAGACAGAGAAGAAGCTATCTGACATCACTGCATAACAACTATATTGCGATGTCCTTGTGGCTTACTTACAGTAAAATTATTTAGTGCTCAACTACAGTCAAGAAAACTATTAAGTCCTTTTAACATTAAGGACATTAAAATAAAAATATTGTAAGCTCCTTAGCCATTAGTTTTCACATTGTATTTTGGATTCCAGTTTTATTTCATGACTGACTGCAGCTAATGACATTTTTGCACCAATTGCAAAGAACAAACTTTGACTGCAAAATATTTCCTTCTAATCATGAGAAAGTATTTTGCTTTCTTAGCATTATATAATACTCATACACAAGGAAATAGAAAAACATGACCTCAGTGAAGTCAACAGATAAAATATCAGTAATGATAGGGGGTACAGGATTTTATCTGACAGGCCACTGATTAAAAAAAATCTTTAAAAAATAAATACATTACCATTTATTTTTCACACCATATGACAGGAAGGGAAAACAAAAATTTGACATGAAAATGAAATTACTATTATACATTTGTCCTTTGCAGATCACAAAATAAGCTATGTGTAAGGTTTAAATACATAGCTCAGAGTAAACAGAGTTGTTGCTTTTTCCAGTACCACTTCATTCAGAAATGTAGGAGATTCAGTAATTTACTTTGAAATGATAGAGCTGATGAAAAGTCAGCAGTAAAGAGCATTTTTATGGGTTATCCAGAAGAACTTTTTTCAAAAGAAATAAACCTAGCATGTTGTTTTGTCTCAGTGGCTTAGAAGTTTGGAAAATTCAATTTTTCACCAGCATCAGGTTATAAACTCACCCTACAATGCTATTTACTTGTAAATATACTGACACTTTATAACATATTTTATTGATTCACAAGGCACTCTTTTACTTTAAAAATAGCTATCTAGCATCTAACTGAGCACTGCCATGTGTGCAATAATCCTGAAGGTGACTATAAATTTTAATGTTTTATATCAATAAATGTTAAAATGACTGTGTTTAAATAAAATTATCATTTCCTTAATTAGTTATTTCATAAACATTTGTCAATCAATGCATTACCCGCTTTCTTAGTCTAGGAACTGATACTAAATTTTTGGTTGGCTTTTCAGAGAAAAATGTTTAGTATTGTGTAACAAATCTGAAGAGGTAACAAAACAGCCATGGGCATATTGTATTGACAATCTCACTTTTCAATATAAGCTTCAGGATTTTGCATTGAATTTATATATGTTGGTTCACTGTCCAAGGTTTGCAGAATTTAATCAAACAGGCTTTGACTTTGAGAAAGAACTTATAATTAGAAAATAACTGCTACCAAGGTGGAGCTGTTTATATAGAAAATAAGATAAACTGATGGATAAAAATTCAGTTCTCTGCCCTTCCTCTGACATTTTTTGTGACTTTGAGTAAGACACTTAAGACCACATCTTAAGTGAAACCTAGATAGAACATGGAAGCTTGTGACCAGAACTATTCCTGAAGTTTCCTGTTGAGCTGTCCTTTAAAGATGGAGCCATTTCAATTGTGAGAGGTCTTCACTTTCTGCCTACTTTCATCCAACTTAATAGCTGCAGTTTTGTACTTTCCAAGAAGCGACACCTAACAGTCCTCTTGAGAGGACTAAGTATTGTTCTATCTTTTTATCACAGTTAAATCAAATGAGCTCAGAATACCTCTATCATACTACCAATAAGACTGAATTTCTCATAATCTAAGAAACATACCAGCTGATGATTTTCTTCAGAAGTGCAGCTTAGAAATTACAACATTCTCAAAAACAAAACAAAACAAAACAATTCAAATACGTTGTCTAGCTTAGATAATTCATGTTAATGTCTTTAGTTTCCTGCATAATACCCAGGTCATAAAACTACTGGTACATCAGTGTGGATAGTTTTCTCCCCTTCCCTCTTGTTGAAATTAAAACATTTGGGAGCAGAGGGGGAAGTTGTTTGGGTCACAGAAAAAAACAATTCATAAGAATGGGTATGGTTGTATAACATGACAAAGACACTCAGACAGTGCAAGAAATGAATTTCAGAACTTCACTAAATAATCTTATGAGTAATTTTAGGGGAGGAGCATTGTTACCTCAAATCAGTTCTGGAATGAAAAGTGTATTTGTCTTCTTGGAAAGAAAAAATTAAAGATATTGTCTCCAAATGGATCAAACTGCCTCTTTTACATGGAATAGAAGATTCAATTACTATTTTCATAATTTCTGAAGAGCTGAATATGTCATGCTGTTACACAAAGTAAGAATACGGAGCGCAGTTGGAGTGAGACTAGTCACTCAGGCTGCTAACTATTCTGAATATCTTATTTCTTTATGATGTTGAATACACTGCCAAATGTTAAATCAAATCAAGAGCAAGACCAAAAAGCAAGGTACTGGGCCAGGAATAAGAAACTAGCAGAGATTAAGCATGTCTGTAAATGACTGGGATTTTCAGGAAAAAGGATAAACCCATGCATCAAGGTCAGCATAAGGAGTTTTCATGGGCATGACTGGCAAAGACTGCAGTTTGTTGAAGGTTTTTATATTGTGCTTAACAGGTGACTCAACTGAACTAAATTGAATGACAGAGCAAGAATAAACACAACATTGCAAGTTCAGAATCTTGTTCAGAGCTGGATAACATTTCTATGGCCACTGACCTCACCTGTTCTTTTAAATTAACTCTAACTCACCACTCACAGTTGATTATTTTGAATTTTTGTATTATTGTTGTTTTATTGCCTTTAGAGAATCTGTTGGCTCACTGGAGGACTGTCCTGGTTCTGGCTAGAATAGAATTAATTTTCACTTGCACTAGGAGAGGAGTTGGAGCTGATGGCACCTGTGGCTGGAGGACACACCTAGGATAGTTTACTAATTAGCCAACAGCTGGGATAGTTTACCTAAATTAGCCAAAGGGCTATTCCATAGAATCATAGAATGGTAAAGAGTTGGAAGTGATCTTCAAAGGTCATCTAGTCCAATCCCCCTGCAAGGAGCAGGGACATCCCCAACTAGATCAGGTTGTTCAGAGCTTCATCCATCCTGGCCTTGAACGTTTCCAGGGATGGCGCATCCACCACTTGTCTGGGCAACCTGTTCCAGTGTTCTACAACCCTCCTTGTAAAAAATTTTTTCCTAATATCCAATCTAAATCTACCTCCCTCTGTTTTGAAACCATTACCCCTAGTCCTGTCACAACAGGCCCTACTGAACAGTCTCTCCCCGTCTTTCTTGTAGGCCCCCTTGAGGTATTGGAAGACCGCTATCAGGTCTCCCCAGAGCCTCCTCTTCTCCAGGCTAAACCACGTGATATCATGCTCAGTATACAAAGTGAAGATGTTGGGGATGGTGAGTGTGGGAAATCAGTGATGTTTTAGTTGCTGAGTAGGGCTAAATCATAACAAGGACCTAGAAGAACCTATAAGGATTATATTTATTTTTTTTTTTAATTACAAAATAGTGCATACTAGCTGCAATTTGCTTTGCTATTCATCCAAGAGAAAGTGAACAAAACTACGGTTTACAGATGGTCAAATAGCTTTTCTCCTCATCAGTGAGGTGGGTGTTTTTAATTCTTTTCCCCTATTTGTTTAAGTATTTCTGGATGTTGATAGAAAATGTTTTTTTCCAGTTCTTACAAATATGCTACATTTCTAACAGCTACAGTGAACAAGATTAGAAGGGAAAACTGCCGATGACCTAGATTATAGAAAGAATAAAGGAGTAGGAGTTGCTTTTCTTTTTGGGAACCTGCTGAGGGAAATAATATTCTGATATCAAAAGAAAAAAAAATGAGAGTAGTTCTCTAAGTTGGTATATAGCAAGTTTAGTGGTTATGATCACTGTAACATACAGGTAATGTGAGGGTAAACATGCTTATCGTAACAGTAGAACTGAATTTTAGTCTATATCTGAAACAGCATGATCATTAACTCTTCAGTCTTTTTACTAATTATGTTTATGGATTAAACTGACTGAAGCTGATACAAGATCTGTCATTTGCTCTACTGACCTCAAAATAATAATCATATTATAATAATAAACATTTATTAATAGATTCAGTTTCTTACTGACCCCTTCTATCTCCCAGTTCAAGTGGAAAAGAGATGAGACTTTCCAAAGACATAAAATTAACAGAACAAACCTGTTAATTTTAAAGATCTCAATTCTATCCTTAATACTTCAGCTAAATAGATTTAGTGGCATTTTTTTCAATAAAAACCACATTTTATTCAGTTATAAAATAACTAATTTCATGTATATGAATAAATTAAGTTTCTAGGGCTAAATCTACACTACATGGTAGTGCTTATGATTGAAGTGCAGTGCTGATATTTGACGAACTGTATTTAGCTGGCTAGAATAAATATCAAATGTCTAGTACAATTATGTAAGGGATGCACAATATTCCCAAGAAATAAAGCAAGTATATTCCAATTAAACATTGCATTATTGCAGTTAAAGTTCTGTAAATTAAATCTATAAGCAATCTGTCTGTGGATATACCAGATGCTGGATAAGAACTACAGTTCTCAAGAACTCCCAATTTAATATTTTTTACATAACTGTAGTAGGTGGCTCCTCCAGCGGTCATTTTATTTTCTATCAACAAAGGGCTTCATGTTTACAGCAGCATTTACAAGACCAAATCCAAAAGTGGCTCATGGCCATTTACTTCTGTGAGCACCTAAAGGTAGCACATCTTTTTTTTTTTTTTTTTTTT